>BOPP01000025.1:753060-814800 GCA_017312745.1 Gryllus bimaculatus
TCCGATCATGCCCACCCTGTTTGTCATCGGTTCAAACATCTTCTAATCTACAAGTTAACTTAAATCGTTCTTGGCAACGTCACTTACTAATCAATCAAGAGATCATCTCAAGCAGCAAAGAGACAACGCCAAGACTTTAATGTACCTACTTCGCTTCCAATGTAACATCTTATTAACACAGAATAGATTTGCAACTCTTTTCATCTGCTCCTCACGACATTACATTAGAAAATAATCAACTACTTCGATTCCACCGGTATTCTTTCACTATTGAATAAACACCATCTTAATATAAAAATATCTCCATTATATATAATCATATAATAATAGAAACTTCACATCATTCTAAATTGAAGACAAAGCTTCAAAGTCAGTACATTAAAAAAATAGTTTACAATAGAAATTACTTACACTTCGACATGGATTATCAAGAGAAAATATTGTCTTTCATACCAATAACACCAAACATAATCCATCATCTTCATAATTTGAAGTGACTAACATCCTACATGAAAGACAAATAGCTTAAGAAGTATTCCATCAATTATTTTCATGTAATAACAGGATTCAAATAACTGATCATCTAAAAATCGTTGACCAGTAATAACGTCACTTTTAAAAAAAATTCTGCGAACCAAATATAGGTTACAATGTTTATTATGTATATTTAATACTTCAATATTTCAGGCACCGCCACATTGTTCAAACTTAGAGCGGGGTATTATGAAGGTATTAACGTTGCCATCCTATTCTAATATTTTTGTGCTGAATGAGGAAACGTTGTTATACCACTAAGATCACTTACAACAAGCACATTTCCTTTATTTAATCCAGTTGTTATAGCCATTGTATAGTTCACGACCATAGATGTAATGAAGGATGTAATTTCGTGGATTTGGTCGGAGCAGAAACAATTAAACAGTTGTTTTTGTTTTAAATTGTATAATTGTTTCTACTCCGACCAAATCCCGTGAATACATCCCTAGTAGATGTCCAGATTGCCATTGCACAAAAACGCAGGGCAGTTGCTGGCCGTGCGCGGAAAACCCTGGAAAGTCGCGACGCGGAGAGAGACGCGAAGAAGCGTGCGGGAGCAAATTCGCGTCGTGCGTGCGCTCCCGACACGAGAATTCGGCGAATGGTGGCGACGGACGGGAGAGGCGGGGCAGAGGGAGAGCGAGAGACAAAGCAGAGGAGATCACACACAGACGAGAGATAGAGAACCCTGATAGACAGTGAGAGGTAGAGACAGAACGAGACTGAGAGACAGAAAAAGTGAGTGAGAGAAAGAGAAATAGAAAGAGATTGAGAGAGACAGCCCTCTTCGTGCAGTTTTGTGAACTCATGGAAGTGCAATGCACGTGGGTGCGACCATTCCTACACTTACGGGCATCTCTATGGCATATCCTGTAATATTAAAAAATCAGAGGGTCAAAATGACTTTAGCCAAATGGCGCACGCATGCGTTGTAGAATTGCTACGTTTATGTTTCAAGTCTCATTCTCTCTGTTTCAATCACTCTTTCTCCAGGAAGTGTTTCGGTCGCCTACATGACGTTTGATCGGGTGATTTCGGAAATGAGAGAGTTTTCAGAGTAAGCTGAATGAAAAAAATTGAACAATATTTTTGATATGATCAATCAGCAGTGCATGATAAATCGCGATGTAAATTTTTGGTGGGAATGTATGTAGAGGCGTAGAGGCGGCCTTGAGGCCTTCGTTTTGAACTACCTGCGTTTATTCACATGAAGTTGCTGCAATTGCCCAACTGGGGCATGCGTAGTCCAACTGCGCCCTAATACTTGCCTTTTATAAAGCGTGAGGCTATGAAGCGTGAGGCAGCTTGCGTTGACAGTTTGCTCCTCTTGTGAGAGTGAGAAGAAGGGACTGAGAGAGAAAGATATTGAGAGAGAGAGAGATATTGAGAGAGAAAGATATTTAGAGAGAAAGAGACATATGAGCGGGAGATGATAGGTAGTGAGACTGCTAGAGAGGCTTTTAGAGATAGATAGATAGGTAGATAGATGATAGATAGAGAGTGAGAGTGAGAGAGAGGCCAGTAGAGAGAGAGGTGATGGAGAGAGGGCTGGTGGAGAGAGGGCTGTGGAGAGAGAGGGCTTGAAGAAATAGAGAGGTGGTAGAATGAGAAAGAGAGGCTTGTAGAGAACTGGTAAAAGCTGGTAAAGAGAGGACTGCGGTAGTGAAGAGGCAGGCAGAAAGCAGAAATGTAGAGGGAAAGCGGACGAGACAGAGACCAGCAGAAAGCAGGCACGCAGACAGACAGAAGGACACGCAGAGAAAGAAAGAGAGAGGGGAGAGAGATTCGGGTTCCAGGGAAGTACAGAGAGGTAGGGTAGGAAGTGAAAGACGTGAAAAACGGGCAGTGGCGGTCTGACGCGGCACGAGATGCGGTTTGCGTTACGAACCGATTGACGCAGAATGCGACCAGACTTTCTTCGATTTCGGCGAATGGGAAAGCGGCGAGTGGGCCTTCATTATCGCTAGTCATCCAGGCGACGCGAACGAGCTACGTTTTTCGACAGGGAACAATACTTGAACGGCGGAGAGGAGATTATGTCGGTAACAATTTGACAAACGTACATAGACTTCACCTACTCACTCTGCATCAAAAACTGTTTATTATGACATGGTTAGTTAGACCTATCGGCACAAGTATAGTGGCTAAATGGTAGGTTCCGGTAATCCCAATCAACTGAAAGCCATTTACTAATATTTGCTCAAAACGATGCATCGCTTTCAGTGACGTATTTTACTTTGACTGATTAAGGAACTGCATCGCTTATAAACACCAATTGTTCATTGTTCACACAACACACTTTCTCTTCCTGTACCCACTTTAATCAAATTCTTACGTTAACGAAAAAACTGTAGGATTTTAAAAATATATTTTTAAATTAGTTTATTGTTTTGTTAATATTACATTATTCTTTTCACAAAAATGCAAATATTGATTACTTATTCTAATTTAAAATTGCACTTATCTAATTAACAGGTTGCAGATCAGATGTACAGATGTAAATTGTTCTAGTTTAATTAGGTAAGATAAACAAACAGCACCTGAGGAGAGTTATTCAATGTTTGAAAATATTGGTGGAAATAATTCAGGGAAATCTGTACTGAATTCTGGTTGTCTATCTAGTAGTTTTTCGTGTCTGCAGTGAGTTGATTCTGTATGAAAACTAATCTTATGTACTGTGCGGGCACCGTAACACATTACAAACAGGTAAAACTGAAAATTTCTACCAAATATACTTCATTCATAAGGCTCCTGATTAGAAAGATAATTTGAGAAATAGGTATAATAAAGGAATTTTGTTTTTTAATACATCTGCAATCCAAAAAAGAATTTCGAGTTTAGGATTTGGTTTCATAATAAAGAATAGTTAAGGAGTAAAGTGTGAGAGTGATTGAACAATGTTTTGGATTAATGTGAGCAATACGAGTAGATTAGTTAATAAAGAATGTATCTGGATAAGATGAAGTTAATGTATTAATATTATGCGTATACGAAATGTTAGTATTTTTTTGCTTTTTATGAGTGTAAAGATTGTGCAGGAGGGTGATGTGGTTGTAATGTCGCCGTAAAGGCAGAAGGAGTACGTCTGTGTTGGAAAGTTTGGAGAGTTTCATTAGTACGAGACAGTAAAGAATATTGGAGTGGTATTAGGAGGTGAAGTTATTTTTTTGTCGCAAAAAGTTAATGAAAGTGGATAATTTCTGCTAGAGGAGGCATTTGAACTCAGTTTGCACATTGGAATTCAGCGGACGTACATTGGAGGTTGCCTGAGCACCCACCGCAGCTAAAGGCACCGACGACAGTTTTTCTTGTTACTATGTCCATAACGTTGACAGTTTGTGCACATAACTGGGTCGGTGAGTTGTCTCTTCTCTTTATGTTATGATTGTATTAAGTAGTGTAGATAGTATCTCTATATCTGTGTGAATGGTTCTCTCTTTCTGTTAGTCTCTGACCGTCCCATCCCTCTGGTATACCCCTCTTTGTCTCTCGCTCTCCCTCTGCCCCGCCCTCGCCGTCCGTCGCCACCATTCGCCGAATTCTCGTGGTCGGGAGACGCACGCACCGACCGCGAATTTGCTCCCGACGTTCTTCGCGTCTCTCTCGCGGTCGCGACTTTCCAGGGGTTTCCCGCACGGCAGCACTGCCCTGCGTTTTTGCTCCAAATGGATTCTTATACTACCTAGGGATGTAGTTCACGGGATTTGGTCGGAGTAGAAACAATTATACAATTTAAAACAAAAACAACTGTTTAATTGTTTCTGCTCCGACCAAATCAAGAATTACATCCTTCATTACATTATGGTCGTGAACTATACAATGGCTAAAACAACCTAGTTTAAAATAAGAAAATGTACTTGTTGTAAGTTTCGTTATGGTATAAACAATATTTTCTCATTATGCTAAATTATTGGTCACAATATAATCGCATGTATACCTTGCACGACCCTAAGTTTGAACATTGTGCGGTTTCCAAAATATTGAAGTATGAATATACGTAATAAAATTAATATACAATTGTAACCTTTGTTCTTTAAAGATTTATTATTAAAATATGTATTTCAAATATTGTTAGCAAATGTGTTATAAAAAATATTAGGAGCCTCAAGCACATGCTTGCTTACGCATCAACTTTCTCCCGGGCAAGATACATTAAATATTAAAACGTCATGAGTGCTTGGTTAATGGGCAAAAATATATCATATAAACCTCATCAACCTACATGGAATTTTTTAAATTTAAAGACCGTAGATAAACATTATATTTTCTTATAATGAAATCATTATTTTTCAAATTGTTGATATTATGGAATGACGTACTTTTATCTTTTCTGTGTGAACTTTCATTTTCATAAATCAAACAGCAACAGAAATTCACCTTTAAGATGAAATACTTTCTCCTTTGCATTGCCTCATTAACACAGAAAAAACTAACAAAATGTGGCAATGGACTAAAAATAAATAGAAATCAACTAATATAAAGATACAAAGAGAAGGGGAATTGTTTTAATTAGAACATCTGTAACATCAGAGTTCTGTGAAGAAATTTAATATCTAGATAACGTTGCTACATCTAAGTTCTATGAAGAAATTTAATAGCATCTCAAGCGCCTTCACATTTCTCCAGACACAAAAAAGTGACTGAAAAATGCTTGACAAGTTTTTAAGAACTATATTTAAATTTAAATTTGAATTATGAAGAGAAAACGACTGCTCTGAGTTCCAACCGCAGGACTGAAAAGTGGTGTTTTTTCATTTACAAAGTAAGAAGGGAAGAGAGAGGGAGAGTAAAAAAGTGAAGAAAAACTGTAACTGTAGTCAACAATCTTTAAATGTTTTATCAAATCTCAAATGTGGACAGTCTAAAACATGAGAGCGAGCCAACTACATTTCTGGACGTCTCTATCGCCCATCGAATCCCCTTCTCTTATTTACAAATGCCTTATTTTACTAGTAAATACATAAAAAAATACTAGGAGACTTAGATGACTTTAATGATAAAATTAATAAATACAATTGGTTTTATGATGAACCATTTACAGGTTTGCCAGATAGTTTGGAGAGCATCTTCCCCACTTTTTCAGTTAAAAAAAGACGAAAATCGAATTGTTCATATTTAGAGAAACTTTCTTTTATTACGTAGGGCACCCTCCCTTCTTTGGAAATTTTCAAGGGGACACGGTCCCCTGCACCCCCCATTGTGTCCACGCCTGTGCATCAAACTGTTACAAAGCAAAACTACACTCAGATAAATATTGTTGACGGCATTTTACGCCGACAAGTCACTGCCCCCAAAAACGGTCACTTTGGCGTCCCGTTTTCCGTTTAAACAAAAGAAAAACAAACAAACAAAAAAACACGGGGCAGGGACCCCAAAAACGGACTGTCTGTCGTAGCGAAGCCGTGACGCGGCAGTGCTCGGCGCGGCGCGGCGCGGGCTGAGGCGCCAAAGGAGCGCGTGTTTACGATCGGATGCGCGGCGTCGCGCCCGGACGTGAGCGGCACGCCGCAATAAATCCAGCTCCGACGCCGCGCCGCGCCGCGCCGCCCATGAATTAAACACAAACATGGACACGAGGCACATCTCAGCGTGGTTGCCACGTCGCCCCCGTGCCATTTCAACTACGCGATTTCCTTCTTCGCGGCGTCGAAGAAAAACGCTGAAAATTACTAAGAAGATCTGTGGATCGCCCATTGTCTAACTCTATTATGAATATAATATATTAAAGTCCTAAAGAGAAGGATTTTGATGTTCCTCCTAATCGGCTTCCAGTGAAAAGTTTTCAAGAAATAAAATACCCCCCAAAAAAGAGAAAAAATTAAGGTGTAGGTCACTATATAAGATCGCAACTTTTCTATAACGTTTAGTGGCTACAAAATATGCGTTGTTTGAAATGCGCGGCTAGACTGGAAACGAGAAGACGACGTCATACGCAACTTGGCATGTCCGCGGGAAATAAAAGAGCAAGTGATCTTGCTTACAGAACATCGTGTTTGTTGATCGTAGAAATGATTGTGACTATCAATCGTAAGTATTCAATGTATTTTCTTATATGTCATTCTTGTAATATCTGCGGAAAACAAAAAAAAAAGGTTTTCCGGTGAGAGTTCTGATTTTCAAAGAGAGTTATGATGATGATGATGATGATGATGATGATGATGATTATTATTATTATTTAACGTGTTCCTTTATATAAAAATTTGGTGGTAACATTAAAAAATTCATTCATTAAAATAAGGTAGTAAGTTTGAGAGTAGGATTTGCTCCAACACAATATCCATGCATTCATGGATAGGCAGTAGTTTCTGTCGTAAGTTTTCTATATCTCTACTGTGCGATGCAATCGTACGGGTTCAGCTAGTAAGTATTGTATTTTCTGCGAGCGTGAACGCAACACTTAACCATCTGGCGTACAGGGTTCGGCGTACATTGGGAAGGATGCGGGTTCGATCACGTATAGAAGTCAGATATCTGCTAGTGTTTGCGCAATGTTGAACCAATTTCGTAGACACAGCACTCAGAGGGACAGACGTTTATCTGATCACTTTCCGGAGAATGGCGGAGCAGCAACCTATTCCAGAACGCGGATCGCATACGATAATCTCTTCCCATCTCCACCACTCGAGAAGGGGTACCATGCGGGGATACGTAACGCACCTTTCTTCTCATAATCGGCATATACAGGAATGAAAATTAATGCATACATCACGGTTGTTTAAACAATTCTGCGAAACCCTTTGTTTTGATTTGAATTATTTTCGACAAAGACAGTAAAAAATTGAATGTGACATACAATACAAGAGAAGGGAGAAGTACAATCTGCGCAGAAGTTCTTCAGCTCCAGAATCGCTTCCCCATTCTTCAACCCAGTGTTCCCCAACGGGGTCGGTTTAAATTTGGGAGGGAGCGATGAAATTTTAAAAGAGTTAGTGATGATCAAAGAGTCGAATCAGGAGGTCGATATCCGCATATATGCGCCGACAACTGATCGATTAATTACGATCCTATTGATTACAAAAACATTGTTAATTGTTTTCTTAAATAACGGTTCACAACTACCAATACTACCTGTTTATATTTCTAAAAATTAAAATTATCATATTACCCCAAATAATAAAATAAGAACCTAAAAACATTTTTTCGAAATTATTGTTCCTATTCTTTTTATTTAAGTTAGGATTATTTTGTGTGATGTGTAAAATATAAAAAGTCAAGAGGGTTCATAAAAAAATCATGCTTTTAAAAGAGATCTATGCAAGGAAAAATTCGTAAATCCCTGCTTTAACCATCAATATTTCAATGATGGAAACAGTACCAATCAAGCGATAGTAGCAAGATTTGAAAGGTACACGTTTTCGCTTCCGAGTTATAAAAAACTTATTTGTATCGGTAGATGAACTATACATTTGTATTTTAGTATTGCAAACAAAAAATAGTAATCCATGCTCTCAGCTCTACTCCTATGGCAAATAGCAAGAGGAGAGCTAAAAAATGTGCGTATAAAGTCCACAAGGAAAACAAAGGTCCATCCCAGCAATTCCTCAATAGATCAGGGAAACTTGTTCGAGATGGAGATCATTGACCCGGAGGCTTAACTACATTAGTACTTGTTATAGACATATTAAGACTTTTTAAAATTATAAAATACAAATATAAACTAATTCATTTTATTTTATTATTAAGAATATTATTTTTCCTTTTAATTCTCAGTACAGTATCTAATTACATAGAGAGATTAAAGCAGCAAAAATTTGATTTCGCTTTAAAAAATTCTGTTTATTTGGAATTCTTTGTATCGTATTTGTATTTGTGCCGTGTCTCTCTTTGCCGTTTTATCACAGTAAAAGTATTTATGCAGTACCGCAGTTCCGAATTAAATGCCATATGACATGTTGGTCAGCGACAGGAAGAACAAATATTTCTCTACTGCTCATGAAAATATCTAGAAAAGTAAGATATCTGAGTAATAAATAATGATAAGTAGGAAGTAATAACATTTATGTTAGGAGGTAATAATAAAATTCCGTCTTTCCTTTCTAGCGCTATTGGACAAGTAAAAAATAACTTAAATCAGGGTTCGTTCTTTCATTATTGCTGCATTTAGTTGCAGAACAGTGCGGTCCTTTCAACACATGCATTATCATTAATGTGCTACCTGGAAAAGTATGAGAATTCAGTTCGTGCATATCAAATATGTTCTGATACATCTCAAACGTAAGGTTAAAACCTTAGATATAATTTTACGTGTTGTTTCATGACTTGCCCTTGAAAACCTAGGACTATAACTAGGGCAAGAAATAATTCGAAATATCTAAGTGTTTAATCAGCTCTTAATAAAAGCAACTTCACAAACGAATCCGAGAACTTCAGTAACAGCTATCCGTAGTTTTACTTGTTCTTCACTAGGATTGGTAGCTGCGCGCGCATCCCTAACTATCCAAAAAATGGGCTGAGCTGTGCTACTATAAATACGTATATATTGTGGTTTCACTGTATCGCTGACGCATTGTCTAAGAGAGTAAAATTCCACACTAAAACTATGAGTCATTCAAAAGCCAAAAAAATGTGATACAGGCGATTAGTGTCGATCTCATTATTGAGGGAAGGCGTGGAAGTGACTTCTTTAATTACGCCCTGCATTGTCCTGACAGGTTAGCAGAATGTGCTTTGCTGTTGGTTTCCACGGTACCGATGATAGGAAACGAGGTGGTATGACAAGCAACCACATCATAACCGCGTGGTGAAAACACCCGTGCCTAACGCGGGACGCGAACCCGCGGCCTTTAGCTCCGCGACCTTGGCGGCACTCCAGGTCCCCGCGCCCACGTGCTCGCTGAAATGATCTTATGTCACCAACATCAGTCGCACTGTTACGTTACACCCGTGGAAATAAAGATGTTGGGGCATCATTCTATTCATCCTCATTTTTGTAAGGCAGAGGAAAAACAAAGCCAAACATTTCTCAATTTGTGTATATTTTACGGATAAAGTTCTTCTATGGCTACTACCTGAAATTATCGATTAATGTTCTCGTCATTCAGATAGGAGGATGAAGCCCATAGTAGAGACAGATTCGAACAAAACTTTAGACTTTATCCGGATGTTGACATTAGTTAAACTAGGCGGCTCGGGCAGATGAAATAAGTTACGGCGACGAGAAAAAAAGGGGGTAAATGAGAAACAAACAAACGTCATACTTGTACATCAGAGTACTCGTGGGAAGTTTCAGAGGCTAGTGAGAGGCACGGACTGGAGTGCCAGGTTCCATTATGTCAGTAGTTATTTTTTATTGACATGAAATTACCTTACTTATCTCTAAATCAGCATATACCTTAATTGACCCAATGCCACGCATTTCCAAGTTCATTGACTGATGATTGCAGGTACGTCAACTGCTAAGGGTATTAGTTTCGTCAGTGTAGGGCCACTGGATTGAGCAACAAAATAAAATGTTTAAAACATTTTTTCAACAAATATTACTAACATAGGAAAACTAAAGGCGTGCTCGGAAAAATAATTATGAAAGATATTAATTTAGCGACACCCATCAAATGTTAACCAAAAATCTCAAATGCATTAAAGAATCATAGAAAAACAACATGAGAAAGCACACAACCACCGGGCCAGGACGACGGCATAGGGCTGATTTAAATTGACAACGTCATGTACTGAGGGAAAATACGCCTTCAGTTAAACAGCATTGAATTAAAAGTTACCAGTAGATAACATAAAAACCTTTCTAATACTATAGTACACCAAATTTAAACGAACTGTACTATTGTTAATTATATTAAGAACTTAAGAAATCGAAGAAAAAATAAATGTTAAAAAATGTTTTGTAAAATATTACATTTACCTTACAATCTAGAACTAACTTAAGAAATACCTTACGAAATACAAGAAATTTTAAAAAATATAAAAAATGCGATACAACTTATTACATTTACCTTACATTTTCGCATCGTACAATATGAGCTGAGAAAAATAGTATTTAAATATTTTTTGATTGGTGGCAATGCTTTACATTTCTGATACAATCAGGATAGAGGCAGAAATTATATATCATTATTCACAAAACTCTAACCACACTTTCGGCTAATGTGTTATTTCCGGTCAGTCTTAACATATTTTGGTCGTTAGTCGCGTCATATTACTTTCTATAGTCGTTACTATTACTTTCTAAACACAAACTAAAATTCTATAAATATTTTTGTACAGCAGTTGAGTAATAATTTTTTTGTTAATTTTCAAATTGTAAGAGGGGTCAACGTTACGTTAGTAGCCCCCTTTGAATGCTTTGTTTGGTCGGAACACTTTTCCTTGATTTGGTCCTCGAAATTCACTGACGCCCTTTCCTGCTTACTCCTTTGCGCAGAAATTAACCTCAGAGCAGGCATGGCCAATCGCTTCCAAGCATTTGGAAGAGTGGAAGCGAAGTGACTCACTGACTCACCTGCGATGATTGAGCGTCCCTTCCCCGGACTCACCTGTTTCATCACCTTTCACTTATCCACATATTCACGCACACTGACTAATTTCCTGCCAGATAAAAAGCCAGACTTGTGGATAATTTTCAAAAATATCAGTGATCTTAGGATACTAGAATTCGAGTTTGTGAAATCAAAATGTACTCACACATCGCTTTTGAATTTAAAAATTACAACCTTTTTTTACTTTTTTTATTTCTTGTAACATTATTTTTACTTCCTCTTTCCCGCAGTGTAGAAAAGATCATGCAATTTTTCAGTAAATCAATCTCACGATTTTGACGGTAATATGCGTTTATTGGGGGGGGGGCAATGGTGACAGCTATATTTCAGTTGGATATGATCGTGGCTAGGGTGGTATCTCAACTATCGCCATTTCAACGCGTTTGAAGGGACTGAGGCTATTTACATCAAGCAAAGATGAGAGTGTCCTAAGAAAGACAAACCGTTCATATTTCACAATCGTTTCAGAAACAAAAGGGGATTAATTTAAGATTCGTTCCTTCTCAAGTAATACGTATGTGTACGCACATGCCTCTTATTGAGAGCGTCTACACCGTAGTACCTTTGAATTCTTCGTACATTTTATGCTTATAACACTGCGCCTTTTCTGTTTGTGGTTTGTTGGAGAGAAAGAGGAAGGAAAACGAAGAGGAAAATCCCATCCGCGTTTCCGTATCGCTGCGGTTACAATGCGGTAAGAAGGGAAGATGGCTCCGCTCTGCGGTTTGCATCGGGAAAAAAGCAGACCGATCTTCGTACAATAAAAGGAAATTCGCAACTATAGTTGCGTAGACCAGGAAGTTCTAGGATCGAACCGCTTCGGCAGCGCATTCTTGACTAATCGATATCGTTGCGGGTGAAGTGCCTCAGGGTATTAACGTCAGTGCCTCTGTCCAGGAAGCCGAGAAGGTTCCAGTCGCGACGGTGGCAGGATTTTGTAATTCAGCCGCTGTCTGGAGGAGAATTCTGGCGGTCGGCTGCTCTGATCTGTAGTTTTCCGTGGTTATACCGATAAACACCAGCTGATTGCCTACACAATAGTAGCACTCACTCAAAAGTGCCACAGACCGCGCACCATCTTTCCTTCCACTTCCTTATCCTATATGCACACCTTATATAATTTTTTTCACATCCAAGCATGTTCTACACTTCTACAGATGTCGCGAGACAAGTCGGCAGCAGTAGTCCCAGCTGGAGCGGTGCCCCGGTGGGGAGAGGTACCTGGATGTAAAAAACCTGCTAGTTGATGTGCAGGTCAGCTCCAAATCTCACTAACCAGCCGTGGAGGAACACCGCCACCTCCCGAGGTAAAAGCATCTCCTACACTTCCGGGTCTAATAACCAAAGCAATTGACGCACCCAAAAGCCGAAATAATGAACCAATTAATCGACCCCAGTATGCTGGAGGTCCCGCCCACTGCCAGCGAGACCTCCAGAGGCTGGCTGCTCAGAGAAGTCATTCTGGTGGGTTGCTTCGATCAATTTTAGGCGAAGGCGGATGTCGAAGCAGAACCTTAGACCTGGAGTCTACGAATATTTCAAGATACTACTAATTATGACATCTGCAGCGGCATGTAGCGATTCAATATACACATGTGTGCATGAAATGAATTATGAAAACAACAACGTAATACAAATTATTATTAAAAAGATCGTAAATAAAGAAAATTGAGTTTGGTTATTTTTAGGAGGTACATATGTACAAACGGCTTATTTACTAATGTACGTATTGGAAATCTAGATTCGTTTTGATAAGTCTCGATCTGATTACAGACTTACTGTGACACGCTTTCCAAAGGGCGATTGCGACTTGTGGAATATAGATTCTTATGTTAATGGTGACTAGCGTACCCGTGCGTGACCTCTCGCATGTTAATCCTCACCCTTTCCCTATCCATTTACCTACCCTTTCCTTTAAGAAGGAAAGTTGCTAATGAAACGTGTTTATTTGTTTAAAAAAATGTATACATATAACTTCGTACTTACAGAATATGAAACAAAAATAAAAACAATGCAATTGGCGTTCGAAACAATTTTTGAATAAAGATGTATTCAGTAGTATAGATATACGTTCTTAGAACAATTCACACTTTCTTAAAAACAGCATTTGAAGTCATTATTCAATCTTCCTTGACAGTAAGATTTTTCGCTTTCCTTGATAGTCACAAAAATATTAGAAAAGATATTTACTGTTGAGAAAGCCAAGTAATGTTTTCAAAGAGAAAATACAGGATCGAGTAAGTACAAACCTACTCTTTGCAATATTTTTAACTTTCCAGGATTTGTTATGAGGAACAGATGAGGTATTGGAGGGGCAGGGCGCCAGCTTGCTGAGTTGCGAAAATTGAAAAAATATTTGTGTACTAAAAAGTATTGGATTATTTTTTGCGTTCTTACGTTTCTCAAGAAATGCAAATCCGAGTCAAAAAATAATAAAACAAATATTCTCACTTGTCAGTAATAAATACCATTTGTTACCATTAGAAACAATTCAGTACGCTTATACTTCACTTTGGTACATGGGAATGTTCCTCAAACGATGTTTATGTATTGAATACCTAAGCAAACTGACTTCGTAAGTTTAATAACAAACGGTGTATTATTAACAATATGAGTTTACAGCTGGACATTGATGTACAGACATCCAGATACCAACATTTAAATCGTGCTATTTATTAATATAGTTAATGTTAAAAACTATTACATTACGTTTTCTTGAGCTCCAGAATCTCTATTCCAATTCAATATTCCTCTGTGGACAGTTACCAACGTTCTAAGACGGAATGTCGTGGTACTTCCCCCTTCCCCCCAAATTCTTATAATTAACGGTTACTAAATAATTATCTGTTATCCACCACTGTCACAAGAATACCGAATAGCCCCAAACTAAATAGATCTCACATGTTTTGAGGATTGCAAACTCCAATGTAGGGCGAACGAATTAAAAGCAGCACCAACGGCTTGTGGTCGCTCCTGCTGGACCGAATCGAGCGCCCAGCGTTTTTGTGTGGGAGGTTGGAGGGCGCGCGGAGCGGCGGGGGAAAGCGGGGAGGGAAACCCCAGTGGATGACCTGCGCCGCCGAGGCCGCCAGGCGCCTTCCCAGAACGCGCGCGCGCGGTGCGTAACGTCGGTTTCCTTTCGCCAGAAGCAGCGGCGCGCGACGCTCACACTGCGCGCCAGCGAATTCTGGACGGACAAACTCCGAACCTTCTGTTCGATTTTGTCGAAGGCATTTTGCGCCATGTTATTGTAAAAACACGATTAATGCAGCCAAACCGAGATGGTTGGGGCTTGCATAATTAGAAAACTTCGGTGAATATAACTATGAAATCTATTTTTATATGAAACCAGGGATGTTATAACACATACTTTCTCGCATTATAAACATTTCTAACTTTTTGCGATTTTCGCAAATTCAACTTCGAGAGTCCAACGAGAAACAGACCTGCCCTATTTTTATGCGTTTCTTGTTCTATCCGTGAAAAAAAAAAGTAAAGAAAAAATTGCACCAGTTTTTGGAAATATTTGTTTTATAAATTGCATTAACTTCAAGTAGAAATTACACGGAAACTAGTAGTTTCTTTTCAAAAAATTGTACATTACTTTTTTTAATGTTATGATATTTTACAAAAGAGTTTTAGACAAGAATCACTGACTTCAATATTGAAGTTAAGGAACGTAAACTTATTGCTTTCTTTTTTTTTCTTCACAGTATTCAAAACACCGAGAGTTCGCCGGGAATGAGAGAACCATACATTTTACCGTCCTTTACATGAAAGGAGAAAATTTAAAGAAAATATTAAGCTGTTTCTGAGAAAATTAATTGTTTTAAAAAAATTGACTGCATTTTACGCAAGGTTACGTTAAAACTACTAATATTTTCGAAAAATTATATGACCTTATTTCAACATGTCTTTAAACAAAATAAATTTCATTAAAGAAAAATATATATCTTCAATATTGTAGTTGTAAAAAGACGCAGAAAAATGTGAAATTTTGCAACATTCGAAAAATTCGAGATTCCAACGAAAACTAGTAGTGCAACAGAATGGCACAGATTTTCCTATATTAGTTTTCTATTTCCTTTGGTATTCCGACTTACCACATTCTCTTGCTAGTGAAATGCCATATATTGCTGCCCAACGTTGTTGTTGTTGTTGTTGTTTTAAATTTTCTTATTTTTTCCTTCTTGTTTCCTAAAGGTACAATGAGCATATTACTTTAAGAATATCAAAGAACAGTAAAACCTCGTCCTATATGGTAATTTTCTTTGAAAAGTTTCGAGTCGTTTTTAAGAAAATTTTGTTTAAGTGCTTCTGTAAATTCGAAAAGTTTTTTTTCACAGAATTTTTTTAGTTTTCCAAAAATTTCATTGGATGTCACTTGAAACACTTTAACTCAGAAATGCAATAGTGTTTAAAAATTGCTGGATATGTGCAATGAGCGTGTAAAATCTTTAAAAAATTACATTTGTGTAATTTTTTGGGAAAAAAATGTACTCCAAAATTAACATTACGTCGTATTAAAGAGAGCAATTATCATTATCCGATCGAAAAGTTCAGAGAAAAAAATTTGACACGTTTTTGAGAAAATTGTGAAACGTTTTGGTGTTTTGAATGTTTCTGAAAATACGGAGCTAGTTTTCACAGAAAAAGGTTGCGTTTTCGAGAAACTTTATAGGACTTTATATAAAGCTCATGAACACATATAGTAAATGTAATAATGTGAACAAATCAGCGCTAGGGTAAATATTGATGATGTGAAAGAGAAGTTAAAAAATCCACATTTTTGTACATTTTTTAAACAAAAGAACAGAGTGAACTGATGTTTGTCATCTAATACAATGCATGTAGCACTATCCCTACTTCGATGAAATGTTATAGGATATTATTCATATATTTTGTGACAGTGTGACTTTACTCAGAAGGTAAGCGAATTATTTCACTAGCAAGACATTATTACATAGAATACGGTAATTCATCTTATTGCACATGAGATGAAGTGTGCGGAGATCCCAGTTTGAATGAAGCCCCTGTGAGCTACTTCCTCGCTCTGCGGATGCCGAAACCCAGCGAACCAACATTTCAAATGAGTCAAGACAAGTCCTACGAAAGAACAGCTTACGAAGCAGACAAGCAGTTTACTTCCCAAGTTAATAACTGTTTACCGGTATAAGCTGCAGAGAAAACTTCATTTTGCTTCGTTATTTCTAACATTGTTGTTATATATTCACCCTATGGTGACTTCACGGTAATTTGATATGTGCAAGTAAACGGTAGTTCCGTTTACCGCTACCTCCCCCACGATTCTCTCGCTGCGATGTGTTATGACGCAATTATTCGTACCATACCGACAAACACGTCGTAATCTGTGCCGTAAAATTACCTTTAACAAACGATTTCTTACAACAGAAAAGGTCGTTTGTAATGCTGGTATACAACAATAACTATTTCGATACATCTTTCTAAGCATACCTATTTTTGTTGCAGCTAGAATTGGATGTCCACCGACTGTGGTCTGCCGCCCGAGGGGCCAGCTCTTGCGTAGGCAGCAGCCGTCCGCTCGCCAGTGGACCACCTGCGCTCTTCCCGCGCGCGAGCGAGCGAGCGACGGGAGCGCCTGGAGGTTCGCTTCTGCTCGCGGGGGTTCCCCGGCGACACGCCGCCGCCGTGCGTCACGATTCCCCTGCGGCAACGCGTGAGGGAACGGTCACGGCGGATGCGTGGTGGGCTGGGGGAAATTTCGGACGCAATCACCCGGCCGCCTGGTTCTGCCAAACGATGGTGGTCACCACGCTTTCGACCGCAGTAGGCATTCTTCTTTAATACTACAACAGGGTTGCCACAATGATAACATTGGAATTCAGGTCATCCAAATATACATATACAGAGCAAATTGTTTATATTTATATCACTAAACAGTACATCAGGGAAATCGTAAAACAAGGAAATAGTATGTCAAGTAGACAATAGTTAATCAAGATAAATTGCGTTACACACTCAAGAATAACAGGGTGACCACTCTTTTTCTAGAACGAATTTCTCTGACTTTCCCAGGTTATCCAAGTCATTTCCTTATTTTTCCACGATAGAATTTGTGAAGTATTTCAGGGTATTTAAATAAAATATTAAATAAAGCATGACTTAGGTCGATACTAAAACACTGTTATTGAATGAACTCTCTCCCATTTGAATTCCAGATTGTCGTGTACTAACATTGTGAGAAAGACAGATACACTTCGATTTGAAACATACAGCTGTGAGATAGTGCCGTAAAAAGACAAAAATAGCAATATTTGCTTAACAAAGGAATTAGCCGCTTGCGTTCTCTTGTGATAGTCCTGTGATGTACTTCAGAAATAGTGCCAAAATGCAGTTTTTTGTTGGACTGTGTGGAATTATAGCAGTTTAAAAATTCAGGACATTTGATAGATACAAAGAAAAATCTGGCGGGACAGAGGAACATATGTCTATATTCAGAACATACTAACGAAGCTTCTTCAGGACTTATGGCAACCCTGTAATTAATAATTACTTTTTCGAAAAAGCGACATGTATTGCAACCGAAAGCATTAAAACTTAATTAGTAGTTTATTTTCAATTTTCTCTTTGTCACCTCTACTTTTTCCAAACTATAATTACTTTCTAATGCGATGATTTGGGATTTCAATAATTATGAATGCAATATATTATATCAGTTTGGTGAAGATAAAATTTGCGACCAAAATATATTGAAAATGCTTTGTTCTGAGAGTTATCTAAAGAGTTTTCTTTCTGAACATTCCGACTTGGAATTTAAAGATTATTACATACATTTTGTAAAGAACAGAAGAACCGAGTACGAAACTCCAGTTTCTGTTTCTGATAGTCCCGCCCAATTAAAAAATAACGAATATCTTTCTTTTTCATTCAATGTCAAAAAAATAAAAACTGTTCATGACGTATTGACGCGAAGCTTCACGTCTTTATCATTCTCAACATTTTACACGCTTGACGCATGACCTATACCACTTGGCAAAAGCTTCCAAGCTCTGAATACCGCTATGCTATCTTGAAAATATTTCCTGAAGTGTAGGGCAATTATAAGAAAGGAGTGATGTTAGGGTAAGAAAGAGGAAGAAATGATCGTGCGCAGTGTTTGGCCCGTTTGTTAGAATACTGCTCCAGCATTTGCCTGGTGTTGATCGCAGAAACTACCGATCAAAGCAGCCTGTAGCTAGAATTCTCCTTCAGACAGCGAAGAATTCTCCTAGGAATCTAGCAAGTATGGAAAATCCTGTCACCGTTGGGACTCCTGGTCAGAGGCATTGCAGTGACGTCATTTGATGCTCTGAGCTACCTAAGCCGGTCTGATCTTTGGGTTAAAAGATATTTCACTTTTAAAATAATGATTTTGAACATGCGTAATGTCGTACGGGGATAATTAATTATTTCTGCCATAAAAACCGTGTCTACCCAAAATGGTACTGAGCTCTTGGCAAGATGGTACGTTCTAGATATTCCTGTGAATAGCAATACAGCGAATAGTCTCGTTGCGGTCAGAAGTGTCGCAAACAAAAACGAACCACAGATGCAACACAGGAAAACCTTCAAAGAAAGAAGGTTTCCGAAGAGATAATCTCTCAACGGAAGCACGTATGTTTATCTGAAGGCAGAGTTTGCGTAAAAAGTGACAACATTGTATCAGACTTAAGAAGGAAATTGTTTAGTAATTCTTTCTTCATGTGATCTAAGTTTCTATATCGAGATGTACCATAATGTCTGGTACCCTTCAATATGATGAAAGAAATAAAAATGTGAATAAATCAATTTGTAAAAATACAGCACATTAATTCGAATAAGAAAGCATACCTCCGGTATAGTAAACTATGTTTAAGAATGAAAAAATAAGGTATAGTTTTCAGAGATACCTTCAAAATTATCAAGTTAAAAGAAATAAAACATGAAGCTGTATTACTTGTTCATTTATTTATAAAAACCTCTGACCATGGCAAACTTCGATACCTAATAAAGTAATTTAGCTTTCATTATAAATCATACTGACAATCCTGGGAGTGAAAATTCGAATATAAGGCAAACAGGCCGGCAGATTTGTGGCACGCAAGCAGTAGTTCTGGCAGAGTAAAGTCACTGATACCGCTATCCTAAGCTAGGGTGTCCACATGACCTCTGGAAATAGGCGACCGTTTTATGTCATACGAAGGCGAACACAATTCCCGACATTCAGAAACTCTCACATACTGTTCCTGTTGAGGCTGCGAAATTTGCTTAGATCAATTGGGAGACCATTAGAAGAAACTGCAACGAGAAGTTTTGTGCATCGCGTTCTGTGTTCTCATCAGACGAGAGAGTTCTGGAAAAAAGCGACACATAATTGACAAAGATTATTTCTTTGCCCTAAGAATCAATGAGTATTAAAGATATTATCATAGTTATCTCTGGACGAAAATAAATGTTCTCCTTACGAATTTAACGTCATTCATGCTTTTTCGCTCCGCGTCTCAGAGCGCTGGTTCAAAGAAACTACACGATAATTGCTTGCTTCCAACGTACCACAAACTTTCAATGTGCCCCATGTGGTTATTGCTTAGATCTTCGGCATGATCGCTACAAAAATGGTTTCGGCTCATCAGATTTTCAAACCATTTGAGCTCGCCGCGTCTAATGTGGAACAAAATTGGATTCCAGGAAACCTTGACAATGAACAGCTCTTTCGTCGCGGCCACCCAGGAGGTAATGCAACCTATTAGTAATTATCCGAAGCAGTTGAAAATAAATTACAAAGAGATTTGAACAAAAATGAGTATTTGGTCAACTGGGAAAGAATTTTTGCGCGGGTTTTTGAGCAAGAATATCAATATCTACGCGGTGGGAAGTTTGAAATGTATGATCTTTTCTTCTTAAATGCCTTCAAAGAGCAGCGAAACTGATCTGTTGGAAGCGTGGCGCCAAAGTTGAATTAATTTGGTTGCCCATGTACCAACAGTTCCCATCTCTTGGGTACAATTTATAGTAACCAATCCCACGTTTGGTTTCATTCTCAGAGAAGGGCGAGAGAATGCTTTATTGACTTCTACTGAATGGAAGGGATGAGATGAAAATAATACTTCCTTCGCCCGATTTGTTTCACATTGAAGTAGGAAGAGTGAGATATTTGTAATGGATTGGCACAGACAATTCATTTTTTGAGTCCTTTAAAGATCTGGAACATACCTTGCTCATTATCAGTCTAAAAAACTTTTTTGAATGAAGCCCCTCCTAGTATTATTATTTAACATTTGATAAGATCCAAATCAATATTCGTAACAATCATCTTTCTTATGAATAGTTTCATTAACTATTTAAACAATATATATAATGATTAAACAAATGTTGCTTAAGTAGTTAACAAAAAACCTCAAGGTGATTGTCACCAAAATTGATTTGGACCTTATTCTCTGTTAAATAATAATATGACAATCTATACCTTACGAAATTTATAACAATATAAAAACTCGTAGTATTCCCCCCTCAATCATCATTTCCTAACGTTAATATTTTAATGTTATTTTCACGACATTCTTTCATTTTATTTTATTTATTCGCAGCACTAGCGTCCAATTAACAAATCATTAACTGCCACTGGCAGGCAGGATGCGCATTAAGTTTTCTACAGGGAGAACGATTAAAACTCCAGGAAAGATGGGGGACGGGACGAATCTACGAATAGATGAGTGAAACGAAAACCATCATCGGGTTCCGAAGCTCATCCTCAATAAACCCTGTCAATGATCTCAGGAAACCACTCTTTTCCTCTCCTTAATTTAGATTTCATGATATGAGCATTTCAAAGAAGGGAAAAGACAAAACGAGGCATCTAAGTACGTACCGTTTCAATCTGCTTTGAGCTCGACTTCACAATCAATTGTATCAATTTGCTTTGTACCCACATTCAGATAGCGATGGGGTCGATTCCAAGTCAATTAGACATAAATATTAATTGTAATAGACATAAATATTAAATAATAATAATTAAATAACACAATTAAAGTAGACATAAATACATTTCGGAAACGAATAAAATCAATTATAAATGGAAAATCACAGGGACCAGAAGTAATTTCTACTTATGTAATTTAACACACCCGAGAGAAAATTTTATTGTAAGTAAAAAGATAATTCCGTTTCAATCACCACCACGCAAGCGTGTTCGAAGATAGCTATCTTTGTACCATTTTATGAAAGTGATGACAACTGTTTTAGCAAATTGTAGACCGATAAATCTTACGGCAGTTGTATGAAAACTTCTCAAAGAATTAATAACTAGTTATATTATACAACAATGGAAACAAACAAGCATGAGTATTTCAAGGACAGCATGGTTCTAGAAATTATTATTTTTAGAACAATTCATTCCTTAGGACGTTGATGAAGTTAATGACGGTGGGCGGAAAGGGGCACGACAATAAAAAGTTTAAGAAACAAACCATCACATTCGAAAGAGTCCGTAATTAGAGTGAAACGTGTTACGTTACCCTTCAGGAACCGAGAATGTTCCAAAAATCATACTAAAATTTGTGATAGCAATTTGGATGTAAAAAAATTTGTCCTAGGCAAAGCCTGGAGAACTTTACACTTTACCATGCGAACAGTGAGAAAGATTACTGTGAAAAGGAGAGGATTAGCCTACTCATTTCTTCTTCGTCCAATAATGGGACACGGAACCTTTCGTTGGGACCCTCATAAAAAGTTCCGAAACTTTAAGTAATAAAGTAGAATTGGATTCATTAGAAATCAGGAGAGTTAAAGCAAGACATTGTGCCTTTTACAAATCATATGTAGTTATCCAGCGTGGAAAGACATTTGATGGGGAGGGGAGTCGCAATAATGTACGGTTTTCTGTTTTTAATGCTCAAAACTACGCCCATTTTTCTGATATTTTTCATTACATTTCTTTAGAAATCTTGGTTTGGCAGCAAAACAAGATTTCATTCTAAAACAATAAATGTGAAATGAAACAACTATTTTAAAATTCGTTTTATATTCGGTTATTATTAATTATATTTACTTTTTGGTAAGAAAGCGCACATCTTGCACGCAAACACTTCAAATGGGCTTTCTGAACAGTCGCTGCCATGTCAGCATTCCACACATCGAAAGGATGTTATCTTTCGGGCGTGACGAGCGCTGTATCGAAACCATCACGAGCTGAACTGACACCGCCCACGAGTCGAGAAGCTGGCTATTCGCTGTATAAACAGACGAAGTGTGTTCCCGACGGTTACGTGCTGCTGCTGAGGTTACAATCACATTATCTTGCGTTAACGCAGCAGCTAATCAGTGCTAGGAACTCTCTCCGACACATCAAAGCCCTTCGCGATGGCACTGTCAGAATAAACCAAATTTTCAAATGCAGACGTAGCAAAGAAAAAAGGAACCAAAAAACGCTGAAGAATGTTACTCGTCGTTACAACGATCAGCAAATTCATATTAATTTTTATTCTAAATGATTTAGTTCATAAAAAAATTAATATACAATTTCTCTTCTAAAATACACGACGTTTGGAGGTTATAAAACTAGTGTATTTGTATTCATGACTGCATAAGATCAATATGAGTAAAAACTCCTAAACATCCTACATTACTGAATATGTAGCGTTGCGCCGTCCTGTTGTAACAGCAAATTTTTGAAAGAGTCTTTTAGAAATCGTCTTTTTCCCCTAAGGATTTCAAAAGTTCTTTCTCAATTAATGAAATTTTTTCTTCTACTTATGTTATCTTTTATAACTATATATTCTTTTTAAAGCTGAAAATTACTTTCTACGGAAGCTGTTGTAGTCGGTATCGTGCAAATTAATTGAGCTTGATTTATTATTTGTTTGCACACAAACCCCATTAAGCACTCGAGAATCAGGACGCACCCAAAAACAACACACTCTTTCACTTGCAAGCGCATACTTCGTCCTGAAGGCGCGTTGCACCACGCATGGCCAGGAATGGCCGGTCAGTCGAGATTCTTCGAAAACAGTAGTTACTGAGGTGCTTATCGCCTCGCCGCAACAGGAATACGGCAAGAGACGATCGAATGAGTCACTATGAGTAACCGCGACCTATTTCGATGAGCTAATGTTGGCGAATCTTTTGCGTGCTTTTTGTTGGTTCATGGCTCTTTCACAGCTGGAATTTTTACTACTACCATTAAAATATCTTATTTTTTTACAAATATTCCAACCATCTCTAAAATGTTGAAAATGCATTATTTTTGTAATCACCGCATTTCTCGATGGTCGGACGTCCCTCTACTGATGTAAAAATATCGTTAACTGTCTGTAAATCATTGTATTATAACACCAGATTTCAATAAATCTACTTGCAGAAATAATAATAAATACCTAGTTATCCTAGAGTTGAGAGTCCGAAGAGCAAGCGTTGACCTTTTCCGCCTTTGTACTTGTTGTATACGCGATGCGCTTCACAGAAAGCGTATTGCGCACCAACTCCTTCACTTGTTCGTTCCGACGTTGTGGCAAGAGGAGTAGATTATACTCTCAGAGAAATGATGCTACTGCTCAAAACAACCACAAAACCAGTGGCGACATCACCAAGAGACTCTCAAACTTTAAACACAGAAAATATTGATTCAACGCAGGTGCTCCGAACTCGCGACGCGAACTCGAGCTCGCGACGCCGGAGAAGGAATGTTCGAAAATTCAGATATTTCAACGAAAATGAGACCCTAGCCATTTTTAGGCGTTCTCTAAGCTATCTGAGGACAAATGTAATCAAACAAATTGAAGCCATTTCTGAGAAAATTTTGAAAATGTTTCAGCTTCATGAAAACTATCTCCCAAAACCAAAGAACAGATTTAAAGTGTCTTCAAAGAGCAGATTTCATTAGGAAAAAATATATATGTTCAATATTGTTGTAGTAAGACGCACATAAAAAATTCACTTTTGAAATTTTCGAAAAATCAGGGATTTTAACGGACATGAGACCTGCACCGTTCTCTTAAGAGTCCTTTATGCTATCCAAATATAAAGTTTAATTAAAAATTTGGAGGTATTTTTGAGAAAATTTTGGAAATGTTTTTGAAGCTTCATGTAAAATACCCTCCCAAATCCAAATATCAGTTTGAAACTCCCAAAACCTCCAGTTCGTTTAGATTGGTCAGGGAATACCAATTTCGGAGAAAATCTGCCGAACGGTTTAGGCGCTATCGTTGACCACAGACGTGTGGATAAACAGACGTATTACCGTCCATCGATTTATCGGTATCAAGGACCTATTAAAAATGCAGTGCTAAATGCACTGAATTACACGACATAAACGCTATTTCCTTTTTATTTTTCAAAACTCACACAAATAATATTTCTTTGATACACCTCTCACCAAGCTAATAGCTACACGACGGACGTTTTTAAACATTATTGCATTTGTGAGTACAAGTGTTTCAAATGATTCCTGATGAAGTTTCTCGTAGATCAGAACATTTTGGTGAACATAAGCTCGAAACTGCGCTTTTTCAGGACACCTGAAAACAATATTTTTTCTCAAAAACAGCTTCAATGTCGCATTGGGAACGATCGTGTTATAATTCAGATATTTGAAGCAGCGTGTCAGAGAAAGGCTAGCGAAACTTAAGTATATGAGTTCCAATGTGATACCTATTCATATCATATATTTTGGTACCCATTCAAATGATCAGAAACATTTAATAATCTTCAGAACGATAACCCGTAAGTTAATTCTTTCTATATTTGGGCATGACTGTGTTTAAGTTGAAGCGTATCCTATTAGGATTAAAGGGAGTCTTCACAAAAACAGCACAAGAAAGTGCTGCTCACAAATTATTTTCCTCGTTCGCGCCCACTGCGTCTGTGATTACAATTATAGCAGTCCCTAATGACTGCGACAAGACTGTTTTTACACAGATTTTTTGTCAACAAAGGGAAAAATACTAACCGGCCCGGTGAGAGCACCTGGCAATTGTCCTCGTTTCCAGATTTCGGTTCCTGCTCTCCCGTGTATAACCTTTCAGAGTTACGGTCTACCAACGACAAATGTCAAGGAGCAAAAATTTGCAAAACTAAAAATATTAGCAGGAATAATTGACCAAGAGCAATTGTCCAATTCCTGCACCAAAGTAAATTTTCTGATATCTGAAATTATTTTGTTCTAATCTTGTTGTTAATAATGTTGTTTATAATTTTCCTATTGGTAATATTGTTGTATTTTAAATTAGATTATATTTTCTGTGGTCAGACTTTTTCTTGCGTCAGACTTTGTCAGTTTTAAAATAAAATGTAATAGGTACCACACAAAAAGATATTTTATTATTATAATATCAAGTAAAAAACACAAGAATCATTGCTGAAGTAATTATCTGTGTTGTTGGTATCTTCTGTATTCTGAATCAGCCAAGAAGGTCTTTCTAACTCCGTCTCGAAAGTTTCCGACTTTATTCCTATATATGCTCAATAGCGTAGTTTGATCGCATGCAGAACAGAATGGGTAGTTTGCTTTTTACTTTCGGGATATACCGCAGTATAGACAAAGTTACGTAATGGTGGGAAAGTCGATTTCGAAATTTCAACCGAAATGCACGTTCCCCTAATACCTAAAAGATGTTTTATTAAAACCCGCCCGTTCGTCCGCTTATGAATAACACTGGCGCTTGAACTATTCGTAGGACTTTGCCAAAATAATATATCCTCATTGATCTGACTCGACACGAATACGTAAGGTTTTCAAAAAATGTTATTTAATTTTGAGGCTACTTTACACCAAACGCCATCAAAAGTATTATCAAAATTTTCTCAAAAATGGCTGCAATTTTTCTTTAACATTTCCAAAAACACATTGAAATGAAATAATTAAGACAGCATAGGTCACATTTTCGGTGTTAATTTAATCTTCGAAAATTACAAAAGTCTGAATTCTTTGAACCTCCGTATAATATTACTGAAGAGAGGTGTTTTCTTTAAATGAAATTTGTTCTCCACGATTAGTTTCTTTAATTGAAGTCAAATATTGGTGGTTTTCACACAATTGAAATATGGGCAATTTTCTCAAAAATGGCTTCAAAATTTTTCTTTAAAGTTCTTGTACAAATAGTGCACAATGCATTGAAAAACATCCACAAACGCCATTCTGATGTATTTCATTTGATTTTTTAAAATTACACAAATATTTCTTTTAAATATATCACATCGTCAATATTTACATTATTAACTATTTTTATGCATTATTTATTTGTGAGTACAAGTGGTTCAGATCATTCCTTATAAGGTTTCTCAAACACTAGAACGTTTCCTGTGAAAATGAGCTCAAAATTAAGCATTTCAGAAACGCTCAAACGATATTTTCTCAAAAGCGGCTCCACATTTTACAATGAATATATACATTTAAGACTAGGTTTTATTCTTCTAAAATATTCTTAAAGTAGTGTTTTAATTCCACTATTACGAGACCCCAAAATTGAGAAAATGTGAACAAATATATTTTATGCTTGGAAGATGCTTGGAAGAGGGGGGGGGGCAAGGCCGAAAAGCTAGCCGAGGCTAAAGAGATTAGAAACCTATTAAGATAAAGTCTGTATCATTCTGTAACATCACTGTTTTTAATTTATTTTTCAATTCAGTTTTCTTGGGACATTTTGAGCTGCGAGCTGTTCCAACATCTCGGTCTTTCCTCCCTCAAGGCATTTGCATTGAACTTGCAAGAAACCGCTCCGGAAAATTTCAAACGCGAAGGAAGGAAACGAAAAGTGATGGAAAGGAAACAGGAAACGCCGTCACCTGTTTCGTTTCCATCCATGACGTCGACGGTGATAGAGACTCCCCCATCTCTTAGCATTCGCGGCTATAAAAATCCAGTCCATAATTACTGACAAGCTTACTTGTACGGACAGTTGTGAGCGTCCGGTCATCGATAGATCACCATGAGGTGAGGACCAAGCAAAATAACATAAATTCTGTATTTTTAATATTTTAGACAAGAATTGGATAATTAATCAATAACTAGTCATATTTGAACAATATTCATTACGAAACATCAGAGACAGCTAGAAGATCCCAAAACAATCGCTGATATTGGCGCATCGAATTGACAGCTCGCTTCTCGCTCTCGGTGACTCAATTGGGCGTTGCGGTCCGTATGCTTATGCTTTGCCAGAAGTGCCCCTACTCCTCGCTTCGACAGGTGAATCTCGGCAGTTCGAAGGTTCCGAGCAAGTCTAGCGAAACGCGCCATCCTTACAGTGTAACCACAGTAAACGTATTATACTGAGCGCAGCTCCGTGTTAAAATGCTCTATGACGACGTGTTAGTCAGCGACTCTAGTGATTCCCGCGGTGATCCAGGAATACTACACTTCAATTTATTTATAGTGGCACTTGACACCGTACAGTTGAATTGTGTCAAGTGCCAGTACAAACAAATCGAAGTATACGCCGCCTCATCATTCGTAATACAGCATCGTTCTAATAAATCTAACCAAAAAGTGAATGTTTCATAATATATTTTAATTTATATATAGTTTATATTATACATAATATATAGTTTATATTATACATAATATATAGTTTATATTATACATAATAGAGTTTAATTATAACTAAAACATGTGAAGAAGTTTTGGACAATTTCTAAAGAAAGAAATGATTTAAATCTAATGAATATTGTCTATTGAAAGTGAATAGTGTAACATGAGGAAGAACAAGTATTGCCATAGTTTTCATGAAAATATCTAGAAATGTAAATCTCAGTAGTAAATAAAGGAATCTAGGAGGTAATATTTCGATGAGGAGGTAATAACAAATTTCCGTCATTCCTTGGTCTTTTGGACACAGGAAAAACAACATAATTCTTATTTACTTTAATATTTATTTATTTACGTCAAAAACAGTAAAAAACTGTGTGTGACGTGCAATGGGAAATAGTTAATTTGAAGTTACATTTATGCCCAGAAGCAAAACAAGGGGCCAGCTCAGTATTTGCTTGAGGATCGTGGTTTTTCCTTCATTATGGCTGCATTTAATTGAAGAACAGTGCGCGCCTTTCGATTATTTTTAATATGTTAACTGTAAAAGTATAAGAATCCAGTTAGTGGATATCAAATATGTTCCGATTAATGTCAAATGTAGAGTTAAAACTTTAGTTCTATGTAATTGTACGTGTTATTTAATGAATTCCTTGAAGTTCTATGAATATAAAACCACACGGTATTTAACCATAGTTTTTTGTCAAAAATGACCTACTTAAGGGCGGGAAAATATTTTCAGTAAACGCTGATATCTATAACTACAACACTCGTAATCATATTCATCAGGTGACAAAATCAACAGCTCACTACAAAAAGTTCACATACAATACATGTAAATTATTTAACAACACCTTGCCAATGGCATTAATCGATTAAATTTAATACAAAAGTTTAAGTCCCAAGTAAAATCTTTTCTGCTGCACAATTGTTTCTATACAATTAGAGACTATACCGAGCATCCAAAAGGAAATTAATATTAATTTTATAAATGACATTTAATGTATTATTTACCATTTTATACATTTGGATTGTATAAATCTAAAGAACCTGTAACACATATTGTACTTCTGCTTCTGGGTCAATGACCCCCATCTCGATCAGGTTTTCGTTCAGTTTCCCTGACCCTTAAGTAAATGCTGAGATGGCCCCTTTTTTTGCTTCTGGACATAAAAGTAACTTCAAATTAACTACTCCCCATAGCACGTCCCACAGTTTTTAACTCTTTTTGATGTAAACAAATACTTTTTTAATAGTTAATAAACACGCATTATTTTTTAATATTCTAATCAAGTCTTAATAAACGCAATTTCACAACAAAAAATACTTCAATAGTAATCTCCGCAGTTTTACTTTACCTCCACCAAGATCGCAAGCTGTATGAGCGCGCATTCCCAACTATCGAAAAACGGGCTGAGCTGCGCAACTGTATTGATACGCATAGTGGTAAATGAGTGCGTGTTTTTGAGTGCATAGTGATTCTTGAGCGCACGTACTGAGTTTTAGTTGTGTTATCTGGGTTCTATTGACTGCCCTGCATTATAAGAAAAATGTACGAAGATATCGTAGTTCGGCTGAAACGAAACTCATTTGGCTCATATAAATTCAAGGATAGATTTTTGACCTTGCAGACTTTTGTCATTACACTCAACTGAAGAAACCAAAATAAACAAAGCTTACACCACCATTTTGGTGGCTAGTTATGGACTCTGTCGAAGAGTCAAATATCTCTTGAAAATAAAAGGTATCGCCATCAATCTTTCGCATTTTATTAAAATTTGGCGCATAATCTCTAATAAAAAGTTATAAGCTCTCCTTGAGACAAATTCAGGCCAAGCTCGTGAATGAGACTAATTGCAGAGAGAAAAGAATGCGAAGTAGTATCCTACATTTAAAAAAAGATACTTCTCAGTGTCGCTATCAGAGCGCAGCACTGTATGGACAAAGGCATTTTAGACGCGGGAATTTTCAAGTTATAGAACATTTAAAGGAAGACGTCGGATCACTTGCACTTATTGAACCGCGAGTAGAGCTCCACCAGGTCGATATATTGTTTCTACACGGAAGAGAGAGTATTTTCGCATAGTCAAGAGTTGAGTCGTTATTCACATAGCATAGCATTATTGACATTCTTTGGCGTTTACATAATTATTTGCTCCTTGTCACATGCACATTAAACGAGGAGGCCCTGTTGACGTGAGCCATGCGGAGACACGGTAAAAAACGGAACGAGAAAATAATGTGGAAATTACGCCAAGATGACACACAATATTGTGCGTGATATATTTAGTTTGCAAACACATTCTAACGCTTGTATGTGCTGGTAATATTATTGTTATATTTCAGTAACATCAGGAAACGCCAGTCGACAGTGCAGTTTCATCATTATTGCTCTCTCGAAATATTCCAATGACTATTTTCGTGGCTTAACAAAACGGAAGGCCAAAAACAAGACCATTAAAATGTTTAAGAGTTCTGCTAGATTTTGTAATTTACGTGCCCTTAAAACTTCAGCTGAAGCTCACGAAAAATATGTCATTTCATAATGATTGCAATTGAATAAATTTTACCCTACCTTAAACTTAATTTTGTGTCCGTGATCATATGAACAATAAACAAAAGAATTCCGTAGCAATTATTACAACATTCCTTATATATCCATAGTATTTCTATTTCAATATAGACTTACGTGTTCATAAAATGTATAGAAAAAGAAAGTGGAAAGTTATATCACAAAAATTAGTTGTCTAAGTGTTTAATATGTGCGACGAACGAATATGTTTTAAATATTCCGTCTCCTAGTTGCTCCGGAAAGATAGGCCAACCCACAAATATTGCGTTGACTACGCAAAAATGCCATACGTCGTCACAGTGTTGGAAATTGGGTGTTCACAAAACTGTTTGAGGAGATCCATGAGCAATTTATACGCGAAGAATGGAGGTAAAATGTTTCGATTTTTCAGGTGAGAAGTCCCGCGTCCGAATGGGTCCTCCAGACAGATTTAGTAATTTGGTAGTTTGGTGGCGAAGCGTGAGGGGTGAGACACAGCGTCTTTTCATTGTGTGAAAATGCGTGGAAAATATTGATAGGATGATTAAATAAATAAATGTAATTATTGATGGCGAGGCTCAGGTCATTTAGCCTACTCTTCCGCCTGACCATGGTCGCAATTCAATGCAATCAAAATAAGGTCCGTTCATGAGGATAAGTTGACAGCGAGAGATCGTTCTAACCGCTTCATTTGGTGTCAAATAAAAGGGCGCACTTTAAAACCCACACACTCACTAAAACTATAGTCAGAGTTGGAATTGCGCATCACGAGCGGCTCTCCAATAGCGAACACCTACGTACGTTATTCTCGTGATTTCACTGAGCAAGACGTTTTACCGCCGTCTAGACATTGCTACGCGAGGCAGATTAATCATCTCACCACCGTAACCCCATAGCTGGGTGCGACGGTTTACCGTCACTACATCACCGTTAGGGAAATTATTTTCCCGTAACGACGCAAACGGCGCGAAGGTCACCTTCGCCCACCAGCCCTCGACGAAAAGATTTGACTTCTCTAAGACTTAAGACCCTGTTCCAGACAGCATTGGAGAAGAGCAGCCGTCGCTTTTTGGAGGGGTGGCTCCGGTCGCTGCCCCCTTCAAAAAACGGAATAGACGCGGCCGAAGAAACAGAAAAGACAGAAATAGAAGACTCAACAAACCAGGTCAAGACTGGCGGCGAGGTAAATATATCAACGGAGGACATCGCGTTGGTGCGAGGCGGACTTCCACCTTCGACTGTTCCTGAATGACCACCATACGACCCCCCCCTCCCCCGACAGGAATCACAGAGTCCCTCCTGGCCGGCGGGTATAGTCATCAAATGCGCAAAGCCTCCACCTCTGCTCCCACCTCAAATCATACACCTTAAGAATCGGTTTGACCCCTCTCACGACCACCCATTCCAAATGAAAATACCTCATCCAACCGAGACCAAACCGAAGACACTCCACAACTTCATCCTGCCCTCAGGCCACAAGCCCAAAGCAAAAGACGGTTTGGTTCTTTTAAATTTGACTTGACATCACTGGACCCTTCTGGGGTACCCAAGGATCTTATGAAAACATGCAGATAAAGAGATGCACGTTGTCTGAAGTCTTAGTACAACCCATGACTTGATGGCCATTTCCAAAATACCTAATATACTTGACTAAATATCCAACGACCCTGAATTAAAAGGACTTTACCAGCCTCGAGTACCACTTTAACTGTGCTACAGATGAATCAGGAGTCAAATGCGTGATAAGGAACTTCCACTAAAACATGACCTCAACGCAATCCGACGAAACTTGACAGACCCGAAGATCCCTCACCAGCTCTTTGAAGGTACTCTGTGGAGACCGAAATTAAGACAAACTCAAATACTTTGACTACTACACGACAACCAGACTTGAAGGCTACAGGCAGAACCTGTAATACTCAAAACCCTTTGTGGGTTACAGCTTTTTCAATAATGTCATTGCACATCATATATCACGAGATTTCAACTTTTATCACTTTAAGGTCACAATAAACTTCTTGAGCCAAAACCTCCAAATTTACATTAACCCCCGAACCTACAGGTATCCATAATAACTTCCCATAGAATATCCACTCTTCGAAACACCAAACAACTCTAGCCTATCCAAAATATGACTTACGAGACATCTCCGTCCACCTTCCAATAGTTTTTACCTGCTCCTCAACTTCATCTAGTGTACTAGTGTACGCGCGTCCTCTTAATCACAGGGGTTCACAAGGATTAGAATCTAATAACTCAAGGACGCCAATCGTCTAATGAAAAACAAGTAACGACAAAAAATATCATTTGAAAAATATATACAATTATAAAATACGTTTACCTTAAATAAATTATTTTTGGAAGACAATAGCTATGTTACATACCTTTTAGTGAAACTCCTGTCATGGTGCAGATAAAAAAAGCAGTGTTACTTGTACTGGAAGTCAATTCTTCTTTCTTTCTTGTCCGTCAATATATCGATTCCTTTCCCAATTAAGTCTCTAATTTAATTTATCGTGCTCTTTTCAACAGATATGGGAAAATCAGTCAGACTTTTTTCACTTCACTTCATTAATATTTAAAAGGGGCTGGACACTATTTATCTTCAATCATAATTCATTCCATACGTGTCAAATTCACATTTGCATTCGATCATACGACGTACTAAGATTCGCGAATTTTATATTAAAAATGGATCACTATTATTGTTCTCGATAACTTTACTGGAATACAAAAATAAACACTCACGTAACATTTGCTTTACCACAACGTTAATAACTTACGTACATAACACGAATTCATACTCGTATGGCGAGGCCAAGCCACTTCTGGCCACCACTCTGCCTATCGATCAACAGAAGATTTCTAAACATTTGTCATAGCTAACAGAATAAAAAGCTTTTGAATATAACGATGAAATAATGAGAATATTTTGAAGATATTTGTTCAATACATTGAACTCACATTTCTTTAATTATTTAAATCTATTTCGTATCAATTTTTGAAGATACGGCACAAATAATGTTTTATAAAATAGAAACACAGTACTTAGTCGGCACGAGTTTCTGTTCGGCGAAGAAAGCTCGGGATTCCCCCGAGTTAGTCTTTCTGGACAAAGACGCCTTCGTGGTGGTCGTGGATTTTCGCCAGCTTTCGATAGTCTTCGGATTGTGCTCTGCGCAGCAGACAAGCGCACAGGTCATATATTCGCCGCATCTTCTCCTCTCGCCTGCCGCCTCTCTTAGGGCGCCTTCCCACGTCGCCACGGCGCTGCGCTTCCTTCAAGCAGTAGAGGCCTTCCGACACCGCCACCGGCACAGCCTCGGCCGCACCGCCGCCCGCCGTGGAAGGGGGGTGGGTGGATTCTGCAGGGGTATGTTTCTCCGACCCTCCGGCGACGACGAACAACGGGATCGCAGCGACCGGCGGCACAGTGGGAAGGCTCCCATTTAAAGCTGTGTACTGCTAGCCGTGGCGCGTATGCCCTCCTCCGCTTCGCGTGGCGGGAGTATGGCGTCGGCTGCCGCAGCTGCCGCCACCCGCTGCACGTGGGAAGGCCTCCATTCAAACCAATGCTCTGCTACGCGCCGCGCTGCTGCGAAGCGCGCCGCGGTCGCGCCGTGGGAAGGGGCCCGTAGTCCTCATTTCACGCCGCTCGGCGGTTCTCTATTGCTTCCTGAACAAACACGCTGCGCGGAGGCATGCCGCAGCGCATCAGTCCTTCGCGCTGTCAACTGAATATTTGACAGAATTCGTAGCAGAAGTCTCACTCGACAACAAAATACACTTAGTAACTCCTCATTCAGCTGAAATAAACATTTCTGATCTCACGGAATTTTATGGGGGTTTACAGAATCCCCTGCAAGGGCCACCACTGTCTCTAACCTCCAACAACGCTAAAAACTGACTGGAAAACAGGCACACCTCTGAAATGCAAGAAAATCTACGACCCTTCAGAAATACCCAACCCAACCAATCTATATACAAACTAAACCAACGCATTAAAAAATTCCTTTAGATACTCAGCCCACATCTATAGCCTTCATCTCATCCTGAAGAAATCATCATCATGATCAGACATTTAAGACAATTACAATACTAGTACAGACGAGGAAGAAACTACTAAAACATTCATAGACGAATTCAAACACCATTACTAGACTCACAAATACGAAGATCCACTACGTAATAAAGGCCATACACAATAGCCCACTCCTCACCTTCGACCCCTCCAAATAATTACTAACATTTGCCAGTTCCTAATCCAAACGCTTCCTCCTTGCAATACCCCAATCCCAAACATAAATTACCTTAGAACCCCATCAGCAAAACCTGAACGAACAACGCTCTAGTACGATAAATACCGAAGGCAATAGACTGTTCAAAATAACCTACACCCGATGAAATCTTTCCACCTCAACTCAAGAACCTCACTGAAAACTATTAAGACCTATTTACTCTCAACTCATGTCTCAAACTAGCCTAGTTCCAAGCAGCCTTGAAAATCATCCGCGTGACCATTATTCGTAAATCCGGCAAGTATCAACGGTCCCTGCCCATTCACCGCCCCATAGCCTGCTCTCAAACCTAAGTAAAAACTACGAAAGAACTCTTCGCCTCCGCCTAGCCGGCATATCCCATGGCGCTGAGCTATCCCACCTTTTCTTCGTCTACATAAGCGACGCCCTCATCCCGTGGAGTGCAAACCTTTCTGTTCGCTGAACTTGCGCTTGCAAGAAACAACACATTTAGCCCAGCCCACAATGATTAATTAATTGTTAGTGATTCTGGGCGCGTCAACTACTAGGGTAGTTCCGTAAGTGTAGTGCACATTTTTACTGAGGATGTGGCGGTGGTCTTCCCCGTTGGGAGGGCGAAAACCGGTGCCGACCAACCGCCGGCTAGAGGGGTATTTCCCAACCACGTATCTCTCACCAGCCGGAATAAGCTCTAAGCTTCCGACCGGTCTCCCGGCATGCGTGGTAGTGTGTGTAAGGGGTGAGTATAGGACAAGGAGAGGTAGTCGCGGCCCGTGACCCGTTTGTTAGGTTACTGCTCCGGCATTCACCTGATCGGCAAAAATACGGAAAACTTCCGTTCAAATCAGCTGGCCACTAACATTCTCCTCCAGACCGCGGTTTAACCTGCCAACGTCGGATCCGACCAAGGTAAGAGGACCTATAGTGACATCATTTGATGCCCTGAGCCATCTCTCCAGGTTCCAGTCGGCAAGAAATGGAAACGAAAGAGAGGGGGCTGGAAAATGGTCATAAAACTTTGTCTTGGGGTATGTTGTATGTCCCCATGCACTTGTTAAAATTCCCAAGTTAATGATCTCCCAGACTGTGCTAATTCCAAGAGGCCTCTGAAAAAATCGTATTTTTCTTTTTTCGTGTTTTCTCTTTAACCTAAACTCCGATAAAAAAATTATACAAATCAATTTGACAGAAGATAAAATTTCCTGTGATTTTGTAAACATTTCTTTTGAAAGCAATCACCAAGCGAGAAATAGCTTTCCAAAAAACCTCATATTTTCGTTTCTCAAAAATGTGTGCAAAAATATCTTTATGACAATTTAATCAACTTGTATTAAATATAATAATTATCAGTAGTACTATTATTTATCTCACCATCAATGTACCCATTGCGAAAAATCTGAATAAAATTGAAGTCTACAGTAAATTTGAAGTCGGTAATGTTAGAACATCGAAATTGATATATATTTATAATTTCTGCAGGTAGGTTTATGTAATATGGTGGCAGAACACTACAATTTACATATTACAATTAGGAATATTAACACAATGTATCTTTAAATTTTTTTAAGCAATAATAATATAACAATGATAACAATAAAGGCAATAATAGCATCAACTCTACATTTTATGGCTGTCCTGCAGAGATATTTTAAACTAATAAATGCACATATTTTAATTTCACTGCACTGAACTCCATTCCACTTCCCTTCTCTTTCAATTTCGCTATTGCACTTCACAACACATCATCACAGTTCAAAACGAACACAACTTTAAATATAATTACATTTTTAATAAAGCAATTCAAAATTAAATCTCTCGTAACAGACTTTGAGTATAAAGCATATTTTTATAAAAATTGATGTCAATATCAAAGCCAGCAATCTTCGAAAATTGGTTATATCAAATTTGGCCGTTTTCTAAAATACCAATTATAAAAACAATATTTGTTGCCTCTTAAGCATGAAGTTGCACTATTGATTCATACAATATTACATTTGTTAAAATAAACATTGTAAATTCTGAATGTAAACGTATTATTCCGAATAAATAAAATAAGAGCCTCCTCTTTCTCACATGCCTTCTACAAATTTAGCTACCATAAGATAGGGATTAGAATGCAAGTTAATAGCCCTCAACCTTTGAGCCTCAGAACATGTAGCACTTCTCACAAAGGCATTGCCCATGCCCATTATTTACACCACTCCCCTGCAAGCTCTTATGTCTGTTCGTTTGTCTTGCCTTTCTTCCAGACTAGTTTCTAGCTGCATTAACCATTTTGTGTTACTCCCTTAGTTTTTGAAGAAATAATATGCACAGAAGATAAAATATAGAAGATGGCAGGTTTATATGAAAAAGGGCTGCCAAAGATGGCCTTAACAGGTACCTGGGCATGATGGTCAGGAAGCACAAAAGTCCTCTCGCCACTCTCCCGGGGTACAACAGTTACTGCGAGAAGCTCTGTAGATCCCTCACCAGTTGCCAAGAAGGGATGAAGCAAAACCAAAAAAATAATCCTCATTCAAATGGGTCACTAATACGAGAAATTCTGGGCCATTTTTTTGCATGAGTAGGTTAAAATTGCTTTGATTCCACTCCGAACTATACAAAAAGTACTTGACGTTATTTACAGACAATGGCACACCCTAGAGTTGGGGGAGCAGTAGGTTTCAGCCCCTCCGTCTCCCCTATAAACTGATGACTTGAATTCACTTAATATAGCTAACAGCTTTTACTAATTTTCCATAGTTATGAAAGTTACTTAGTATATTAATTCAATATATTATAAATTACAATAAATAAATAAATAAACAAACAAACATTCATTTTAATAAATGAAACATTCTTTAAAAGAAGACATAGATAATATTTACTTATTGGGGGATCTACCAGATTGCTCTTGTCTTTTGTCTTGATATCAACAGGCGAACAAGTAATGCCATTGGGTCATAGTCGCATGCTACTACCAACTTAGGGAAATTCATCCAGTTCAGCGAGGGAAATTCATTCAAATCATCCAGTTCTTTGTTGGAATAACAAATAACAACCCTTAATACTAATACCTACTTAAATTGTGAAGGTTGGTAGAATGAACCCTGTACATTTGTTGTGCTGTCATGAGGAGCACAATCCACTATCCCCACCAATATGTAAAGCCAAAAACAACACCTATACATTCATGATTTCTTTCACGAAATCATGCTCTCTCCAAAGAGTGGAACATTTCTTACACTTAATTGACTAATCTAATGTGTTCTCAATATTTGTGATCACGTTAAAAGAACCTAACCTAGTAATATAATGTAATCTCTAGTCTCACACATCAAGGAAGATATTACAGGATGTTCACAAAACAATTAAATTACTTCAAAAAAAATTCTTTAAAAAATTGCTATTTACAACCTTTTCGCGATATATATTGAATGAGACTGCTGTCCATATTTTTCGATATGAGAGATTTTATGATGTAGGTGCTTTGACTAACAATACTGTTCATTGTAACATGTATTGCTTAGTCGACAACATGTAGTGAATGATTCACCCTCATATGAATAAAATCGTGTCTTATTAGTCCATGGTAGTGTCTTCACATATCGATGATAATAGTTGTTTCAGGTTGTGCATGTTGTTGTATGATGGGCAACAAAGTATTAGCACCCCTTTCATTTCCAGAGCAAATTTGTAATCTAACTTCCATTGTTTTGAGATCAATGAGGGAGATCAATGAGTGGACCAATTTTGTACTCATCAATTTCTATGAGTGAGTTCGATGCACCTGTACTCAGAGCTTTCAAATACCTTCTGTTGAAGCATCCTTGCAAACATCAGGCAGAAAGGATAAGCACTCCGCAAGTCTTCAGCAATTATTTCTTGCCTTTGTCGGAACATTGAATCAAAATATTTTCGTATGTATGTAACACAATACATAATATGAAGGGCTAATGTTCCATTTTGTAAAATCGTACCTTTCGTAGCAGCAATCTTCACTGTAGCATGTTTCTTTAAACAAAGAAGCCCTCAAATACCTTTCCTCTGTTCCCAGAAGAAGTTAGTAATGACCCACAATTCGGACATAGCATTTGAATGGGAACACGTCTATGATTATGACATAACCGTTTCTTGTCTGCCTCATTTCCCACAAAAATTGATCAAATCATCCAGTTCATGTTCCAGTTCATGTTCTGGTTCATGTTGGAATAACAAATAACAACACTTAATACTAATACGTACTTAAATTGTGAAGGTTGGTAGAATGAACCCTGTACATTTGTTGTGATGTCATGAGGAGCACAATCCACTATCCCCACCAATATGTAAAGCCAAAAACAACACCTATACATTCATGATTTCTTTTGTCAAAATATTTCAAGCACCACTGAGCAGTTCACTGTCCACAACTTAGAGAAAAGGATATTTGTCACAAGGCTGTAAGGATTATGGCACAATGAGTGTTTCGATGTCTTCTTCTCAAGTCACATGCACAGCCAATGATAACATATCACTGAACTTTTCTTGACATACAGGACAAACATACCCAACACTATTTTCAGAACCTTCAGTATTAATTTCCTGGCGAAAACCTTCGTTTTTAAATATTGATTTTGAATCGTTGTTTTCATGTTTTCTTTTATGAATATGACAATCATCTTGCCTAAACACAGAACCGCAAAGTTCACAGCAATATTTTCCAGAATGATCTGCCTCATTATTATTTTCACCGTAGTAATAGAGACGACTAGCAGATTTAAAGCATTTCTCACATTTATCATGAGAATATTTTGGAGGGACAACTTTATGTTTGGAAAATTTATGTCCCTTCAAATCCTTTCTAAATGATACCTTGTGACCACACAATTCACAAATTGTGGATAACTGACAACACTTTGAAATGTGGTTCTTATAATCAGCAGAATTCTTAAATAGATCAGAACAGAAATGGCACTTGTATGAAACATGTTGATTGGTACAGTTTTTGCCACTCTGATCTTCAAATGATTTGTTTTTCTTTTGTAATGTTTGGTTGCTCTCCCCACAATGTGAAAAGATGTCTTCACCTTCTTCCTCTTCCCTGTTTAAAGATGTCAACACCATCTCCTCCGCAAAAGCACGCGTTGAAGTTTCATCTGTACGAGCATCTGCAGGCATTTTCTCAACTTGCTTTCCCCCATTTTGTTGGACTTCGCTGCACATATATGAAAGCAATTTCAGTTTCAACATACACACACAAAGAAAACAAAAATATATAAGTCTTCTGATTTGACTTACCTTGGACACAGGTCACTAACACTTGTATTCTGAAAAATCGAAAATAAAACTACAATTAATTACAATTAAATGACTGAAAAGTCCATATACTATATCTTTTAACGAAAAAAATTTGAAATTTAATTTATTCCTTAAACTCAAGTGGGGAAATTAAAACTGAGATCCATACTTGAAGTATTGCTGATTATGTAATCCAGCAAATTTTATAAACTTGTGTTGTGAGAATAAATGAAAAAAGCACCATTTTAAATTTCAATGATGAAACAAGCAAAAAAATGTTTACTGGAGTGAAAAAAGTATCAAAACAATCCAAATGATTAACTAATCTCTAAGATCCACAAATGACTTGTTTCAATCTTGTGAAAGAAAGAAAAAATTTAATAACTAAGTACAATGAATAGCTAAACAATAAAACTTAAAAAACAGAGATCCTTCTTTGAAAGTATTTAGACACTCACAGGAGATTCTTTACCAAAGGTTTTCCAAAGAACTGCATCTGCAGCAACACAAGTCATGTAGAAGTCATGCCAGAGGTTTAAAACAGACAAACAATTGGAACAAATACCAAATGGCAATGAATCTTCCAAATTAAGCTGCAACATAAGCACAAAATAAATCAAACACTTATAAAAAAATATTTCAATTAAAATGGGGCCAATGGAACACAATTGTGACCAGAACTCAAAATTATTCATGGGCCCAAGTACATGGAAAAAAGCCCTCCAGTAAAGAAATTTAAAAAACACAACATATGACAAACTAAATAATAGAAGAAGAGAAATTTAAAGTAACAAGGTCCTAAATCCTTTTTTGTTACCTCATCCCTTACAATAAAACAATATTTCAATGAATACTTACAAAAACGCGCTTTGATATCTAAAAAAGGTTTTCATAAATAAAAAAGTTATTGTTAAATGAAATTTGAAATTCAATTTTTCTCACAACAATCTTGTTGCAGTTAGAACCATGTCAAATCAAGAGATGAGTCAATAACTAAAATCCAATTATAAAGTTGTTACTATTGAATGTTCATAATGTATGTGTTTTTTGCATAATAAAGGTTTTCTACTAACTAAACTACTATAATTAAAATAACTTTAATGGTTTTTTTGTTTTTCTTTTAAGTGTTATCCTACACATAATATTTCAAAGCAAGGTAGGGATTGTAACTATCAAATTTAATTTAAGAAATTCAAAAATACAGATTCACTATTAAAATAATCATATTCATACCTTGATAGGAAGGTATGTATCAATTTTTAATGATGTAGGCACGTCCTTAGATGGATCTGAGGCTGGTTCAAAAATAGGCATCAGTTCAGATCCTTTCTGCCCACACAGGCGGCATAACTTCCTTTTCAGACTATCCAATGTCTGCTGTTTGACAAGTAAGTCCTTCTCATTATCCTTACAAAAATGTGTGGTTTCTGTATAACATACAAAAGAGAAACATGTATTCTAGAAATATTCAAATAAGGAAAAAGCTTCTTTTACCAACACTTCCCTCTACTAAAGCTTCCCATGGATGACAACAAGACATTGAAGTTTGACAATCATCCATTCTTAAATGTTTAATAAATCAAATGATAACATAGTTTTTAATCACATATTTTTGTTTCTTTCACATTGCTTCTGACTATGATCTAAAGAGTAAATTATCTTCCAAATTTTACAAAAAATTGTAATGATTTAAAAAATAGTTGGTGCTCACCCATTTACTCATGTCGCAATATAGTAAAAAACTGAAAGTGAAATGCTTTTTCTAAATGGAATACAACCTAACTGCCTCACTATATTCATCCGTGAACAAGAACTTTACTGTTAGAATTATTGCATGACATTAAAATATTGCACATTATTTTAAGATCTAATTTTGAAGAACATATCATCACAAAAAATCTCTCAATATTGTCGTTGTAGGAAAACAGCCAAAAAGAAAAACAATCCTTTTTGCATTTTTCAAAAATTCAGAGATCAATGAATATTCAATCTGAACTGCGTCATTTGCTTCATCACTTTGCTCTATTCACAAAAATATTTAATCCAAAAGTAAAAAGACATTATTAACAAAAATTTTGAATATGTTCTTGAGGCTTCCTGTAAACTAGTCTTACAATCAAAATATCAGATTCAAATTCAAGGGCCCGTGACATCTGCCAGACGGATCAGAGAATATCAATTTCAAGTCTGTCTGTCTAAGGTTTAGCCGCTAGCTTTGTTCACACATGGCTTTGCCACAAAACAATTTTTTTCGGCATCAAGAACCCAGAAAACAAGGATTCTGTCTACACAACAAGTCAGAAGCAATTTACTGCACATAGGAGATAGATTATCCATGTTTTGGTTACAGGGAGCTAAAATTGGAGTTTTTCTGTGAAAATGTTCTTGTATATATCAAGAACTGAACAAATTAAGGTCTTGTTAAATAGACACAGGTCAATGAGAGCCAACCACAACCTGTCCCAAGTGGCCAAACAACAACAAAGCAAATGGCAGCAAACAACAGGAAATTACAGTTAGGCCTCTCATACTCTCATCACAGGCCAAAGGACACTAGTTCTCAATGCCTATTAGATGCTCTTATTTGCACTATTATCGGTCTATGTCGCTCTGGAATACAAACCAGACATTCAGATTTAAATAATGATTTATGACATTTAAAAAAACAGCTTGTCTTGTTTGTATTTGGACAAGACAGCTGTTCATACGTATACAAGGAGTACTATATGTAGTATAGAGAAAGTAAATGCGGAAAATAGATTTTGAGATTTCAACAAAAATGCATGCTTTGGAGTCCCCTGATAACGAAAATGTGTTGTTGTTTTTTTCAAAATGTCCATCTGTCTATCCATTTGTCTGTCCATTTTTTCGGCATCTTCCTACAACTTCAAAATTGAAGATAAAGATATTTCCTTCAAATGAAATTTATTGTCCATAATTAGTTCTTTCATTAAGGTCATGTACATTTTTAAACTTTTGATAGTTTTTGCACAAAATTTACAATTTTAAAGAATTCCAAAAACAAGATTTTCTCAAAAAGGGCTCCAAATTTGTTCATTATACTTTTGGTAGAGATGCACTCTACGACAGAAACGTCATATTGCTCTACTCTTTTGTTTTTTCAATAATGACAAAAATTTAATTTTTTTACTTGTCTCTCATGTCGTTAATATTTTCATTACCAGCAATTTTTCTTTCTATAGCATTTATAAGTACATGTGCTTTAAAAAATGTCAAAGTTTCTCAAGAACTAGTTTTCTGTTAAGAAGAGCTCAAAATTCTGCGATTTCAGAAACGTACAAATGCCATTTTTTCAAAACTTCTTCTTCAACTTTTCGTACATATAGTACTACTGGCACTGTATAAGATGATAAACAATTGATTGTGCTATATTCTTTTGTTTTTCCAATAATACACAAATCTCATGTTTTTGAAAAATCTCTCACGCCGTTAATATGCACATTTCTAGTGATTTGTATTCATTATTGCATTTGCAAGTGGAAGTGTCTTAAATGACTTTCAATGAAATTTTTTGGAAAACTCAATAGTTTTCTCTGGAAAAGAGCTTCAAATTTCGTAGTTACAGTAGGGCTAAATTGCCATTTTCATAAAAACAGCCTCCAACTTTTTAATGAAAATTGACACTAATGATGATGTTTTATTCTTCTTTAATACAAGTGAATTTTCCTATGAACCATGACAACATTGGACACTATTTTTAATTAAGAAGGTATCAAAAATTTTCCGAAAAATTTCCTATAAACCATACTCTTTGGCTGATTTTCTTCTTGGTCCTTTGCGCCCAATGCTAATAAATCAAAGTAATAAAATTCCATTATAAATGCCCTAGCATGAACTGACAATGTTAACATTGTTACTTCAAACAAGAGAGAAAACGTTTTTTCACAAAATATACAACTCAGACCTTCCAGACCAATGTGGTGATAAATGTGTGTAATGCCTGGAGAATTCTTCCTGATAAAGTTAAGCCCCTAGAACTAGTGTCTTATCTTTAGGAGCAATTAGAAATTAAGAATGACTTCTCAGGTTCCAGAAAAACCCTGTTATGTAAGTGAACAAAAATTGTTTTTGAAACAGATCTTTTGCAATTACATCAACATTACATTACCAAAACACAAGCCAAGTAACACAACCAGTCAACATAATTATACTTACAGCGGAATTCCCAATTAAAGAAGCAAAGTAAAGTGAATTCAACAAGCAACTGACTCTAATACATCCATTGCATTAATATAAGCATTGCTAATAAATTAATGGTAAATAGCATGATAAACCACAAAATTAAGAAAATGTATTTTTTATTTGCATAAATTTATATTTTAAAAACAGTTTATAAAGTAATACTAGTAGTATTCTTAAATCAAATTGGTTTATGAATAATGTTCAAAACTTGAGTTTTAAATTGAAATTGATTTGAAAAGGTGCCTAAATTTATCAGCATACACAATATCTCTTATATGCTCCACTTGTCTGTAATGGTCTCAATAACAAATTCAATATTTGTCAAACACTTAAAACCAAAAGACAATGCCATTGCTGGTCACAGCTATCTAAGAATGCCAAAAGTACAGGAAAATTGTGTTTCCATACCTGAAATCTGAGGTTCTGTAGGTTCCAAAGTAGCAATGTAATTATGATCAATTGCAGCTGATGCTGAAAAAAGGACAGACAATATAATAATTTAATAAATAAAATTGTTTGCCACATTTCTTTCTGCTATAATAAATTTAACTTGGAGCTACAATTTACCCATTACTATCTTTGGAAGAATAAAAAATTACATGTTACAAAATAAGTTACCAATAACACAGAGATCTTGACAATTTCTGGAAGCTAATTTCACTAACAGTAGTGACATTAGTAATTGTTTGTTTTTTTCTCCCCCCCCTCGGTAGAATCCAAATCTGCAATAAATAGTGTGTACTTATCAGAAATTGCTAATTTAAACCCTTACCCTTCAACAAGGGCATATAGGGATGTGGCTTGACTCACTTAAACGAGGCATTTTAAAAATGGACCGAGTTTTCTGAAATGTGACTGTACATTAGCCTGAACAAAAAATAGAAAATGAAGTTCATAATTAGTCATAGCAATTATTAACAATAGTGACACTTGAAAATATGATTTATAAAATCTGCAAACATGTAACCACTGGATCTCTACAAAAGAAGTAGAAGATAGCCATAAAGCTGCATCTAAGCACCTTGGGGTGAAAGAATGAAATAAAGGGAAAAGAATAAATGATGTCTGGAGGAATAGTATTTTAGAAGGAAAAGGAAAGCAAAAAAAAAAACAACAAACAAATGCTGATGAGAAACAGTAAAGTAATAGTAAATATTGATGATGCTGATGATGAAAATCTCAACGGCCAAATAAGTAGAGAAAGTCACTAGTGGTGCTACAGAATGGCACACTTTATTGTTCTAGTTAGTTTCCTTCAGACATTTCAGTTTTGCCCCACCCTCTTCTCAGCTGTCATCTATTGGTGTACAAAAGACATTTTTTTCACATTTTCTGAACTTTTTGGGTCCCTAGTAAAATATGACTTCCAAGAATATTTTCAAATGGTGAAATCTTGTCATATATGCACAGTTTTAGACACTGTTGTTTGAGCAATTTCTGAATGTACGCTTCAGAGCTCATTTACACCAAAAACGTTGGGAGTTTCTGAGAAACTTCATAAGAAATTATCTGAAGCAATTGTCACAAGTATGATAATTTATAAGAAATGCTCGTAATGTAAATACTAATAACATGAGAGAATTTAAAAACATACATTTAGTGATTTTTTTAAAAGTCAATGTTTTATCACAGTTGTGTTTATCAGTGCATTTAGCACTATCCGTACAGATGTATCAAAGAAAACATTTGGAGCAGTCTTCAATAAAACAGTGATTGAGCGTTTCTAAAAGTATGCAATTTTGGGCTCATTTTCTTCGTAAACTGTTGTTTTGAAAATCGTCATAACCGACCATTACAAACCTTTGTGCTCACAAATAGAATCTAATAGATAAAAATCAATGTTTGTTACACAATAACGTACACCTCCTCCTCAAAAATGCAGAACTGAGCATTTCCCATGCAGTTTGGGATTTCCTGTGTTTCCTAGACTCCCCAGGGAACTAAGAGTTTCCTTTTCTACACTTTCTAACATTGCTACATTGCTCTCTTATAATTTACAAATTGACTGAAGAGCTTAATAAAACTAATGAGAGCAATTAATGAGATAGTAATTCGCCTCTGGGGGTAATCCTCAACGTCTTGAGGGCACTCACTGTGGATCTTGGCAATGTCCCGGAGGTGCCAACTAGCACTGAAATGTTTTTGGCATTGGCATTTCCATGAAGTTGGGCGGGAGGGGAATGACTGAATGGTATTTTACCACATTTTCCTCCTCAGATTTCAGGTGAAACCCATCCTAGTAGCGCACAGTCACGTCGACCACATGGATCCTTCCCGTTTGTCTATTACCAGGTCGGGTTTCAAACTAACCTCTTCAGCAGCTAAAGTGGCTTCCGTGGACCCTAAGATGTATTCCCCCAATTGGTAGATGTGATGCGGTATTACGTAAGTATGGATGCCAAGTTCTGAGTGAGCATAAAATGCATCACTGAAGCCCGTATACACTAAGGTGTTCGACTTTCGGAGTATCTTCCCCTCGATCAAGTTTTTGATCTCATGATGATGCTTTATTCTTGAAGGCTTAGTTGAAGTACATTGTCTCAAGATGTAGTTCATGGTCCCCCATCGCTGTATGCGCTTTCATGCAATATACATCCTCTCTGGGCCTCCCCCTACTTGGGATAGATTTATTGGCAGTGGTATTCGACCTTAATTGGAGTGGTGTGATAAAAAAGATGCGGAATCAGAAGGCTTTAATCTCTCCAAAGGACACTCCCAATTGGAATGTTAATATGCACCTTTACAGCTCTCCTTTGGAATCCAAGCTTCTCCCAGGCGGCTACCTCGTTGTCAGCGCATTTCTTTTCATAGGCCCTTTTATCTTGTTCAATAATACGTTACGTTTTGTAATCTCCTGTTGAGACTCAATACTTTGGCTGTGTTTATTTTTCATTGGTAGAAAACCAGTCAGAAATCTCAGCCATCTACAAATAGGTTCTATAGATTGTTCTAATTGTAAACCTAAGTTCAATTCTACCCTAGAAATATGTTGGGCGTGCCTCAGCAAGCCCAGTCCTTCATTGGCCAGATAGAATATGCTATCTGCAGTATTCATATGCAGATGTACGATGTTTCACTGCCACCCTAATTTAACCATTTGCTTCTTTCAGCATCGACATAAGAATGGTATCAACAAAACCAATTGGTAGAAGTGATTTGTTATTACGTAAGTATGGATGCCAACTTCTGAGTGAGCATCAAATGCATCACTGAAGCCTCCGTCTAATTCAGAAAGGATGCTTTGAGTGGGAACCTGTTGCATTCAGTAATTCACTCATGTGTATGTTAAGGTATGATCATTACCAACCAGTGGAATTCTCCCCCCTCCCCCCAACCTTTCCAGATGCAGATCCTCAATGAAAGAGGGTCGTTCAAATTTAATTAGCTACATTGTCATGCTGACGGACCCAAGGCATTCCTTCACAATATCAACCAGTTCTTGTGCCCCTGGGTCATCTCTTTCTAACAGCACCAAATCGTCACCAGAAGCTGACACACATGCTCTCCTTCCTAACAGAGGATATCCTGACTTGTTTTCCAATTACTCAAGCAGGCACTCCTTAAGATTTCTAGATTAAAAAGGAATGGGGACAAGGGATCCCAATTTCATTCCATGAATTGGCACCTCAATGTACTTCGAGGGGTGTTGACAGACAATGGATATTTCAGCATAAGTGTACCATTACCAAATTGGTGAAGAAGTCGAGAATCCCATTCCTGGATAGGACCCACCAAATCCACGGGTGAAGATCTATCGAATGCTTTGGATGTATTTATAACAGCACCTACACCGCCCCTACCTTTTTTTCATAGATTGCTTTGTAAAAGATTTGAACATACACAAAACAGTCAGGTTGAGGGATCGACCCCTTTCAGTGAGGAATGACATCACCATGAATTGAATGTGTTTGTCCATAATACCCCAAAAGATTCTGCACAGCAGAGAGTCATCCATGATGGGATGATAGTTACAGGCATATTATCCGTACCTGCCTTTGGGATAAGGCTGGTGCTATCAGCTTTCCACAGCACAAAGCCACTGCATGGAGTTTGAATTTACAGTAGCAATATTTCAATTTGTGCCCCTGATGATGTGACCAACGGGTCCTGGAGCCAGGTCATTTTGCATCCCAAGCAACTTTTAATTTCAATCTTGCACCACACATACAATGGTTTCAGGCCCCCTTTCAGTTGCACAACTGCATCATCCTCTTTAAAGTAATTTGGAAAGGCAAATAGAGGCATAGTACGCCAAATGGATTTGTACAGGACATAACCTCATCCCTGTTACGTGACTGTTGATTGACACTAGTACAGTCAATACTTCCAATGCTCTTTGCCAATAGCACTGGATCTTTCTTGATAAGTTCTAGCGCCCAGTTAGAGGAAGTAATTTACTACATACAGAATCAAGATTTATCAACTTTTTTGTTACCAGTGTATAGCAATACGTTTGTTGTTGTTTTGTTGTTGTTTTTTGTTGAAAAAAACCTGTTTTCTCTCCCAGCACTACAATACTTTTTTTCTATTCTGAGCAAATTGATCTGCTCAGATCAGATCTGAAATCAGATTGAATTGAATTGAATTGAATTGAATTAATTACTTATTTTACATGGCGAGACTCGGGCCATCAGGCCCACTCTTCCGTCTGACCATGCAAATTTCGCTACGCTCCTCTCAGCAACTAGCAGAGGAAGGAGGCATTTCTTGGGCAAGAAACAGGCGATTTTGAATTTAGCTCAGAGGCGTCATTTAGGTTTGAGGATCTCCTTCTTCTTCGACGGTTTCTACCCCTTTGCCATTTTCGATTTCCATAATTCTCGGCCCTCCCATTGACCCTCTTCTAAACCTTTCTCCTCCATAACTTCATGTATATATTTCTTCCAGGTTAAACCAGGTCTACCTCTTCTACGTCTTCTTTCAGGTATCCAATTTAAAATTTGTTTTGGCCATCTCTCATTTCGCATCCTCTGGACATGTCCATACCATTAGACTAGAAAATAAAGCTCTTCAATGGTATGGACATGGTATTGAGGATCTTTTACATGCAAATAAATCTACTAACATGGGACAGCCAGCTTTACTTCCCCTCCGAAGGAAGGCATACGAAGGATTTTTTCGCCCTTAAAAATTCACAGCTTCGATCGGGTTTGAACCCGCCAACTTGGGTATACCAGTCCAATACGCTAACCTTTACACCATCGCCATTGATTTACACGGTGTGGATCCCTCTGAAGAAAGTAGAAGAAACTCAAATCAGCAATAAGTTTTTAAAATAAAGATTAGGTTGACCTACAACCTGGAGGCAGGAGTGGAAAAGGTGATGGCCAGTAGAGAATAAAACAATTGAAATACGAGTGAAATGGAAACTGGAATGCAAGAGATGTCTAATTATGAATAATGCTCCCATTAGCAGAACTAATGTGGCTGCCATACTACTGCTAATTATTTACAATTATATATTATTTGTACTAACTTGCTTCTGAAGGATCACTAGAATTGGATGATTTTCTTAAAGCAGACACAAGTCCATTGTAAGTATAAAGAGGGATTCTTTCACTGAAATAATGATAGTTAATTAGTTGATAATAGTTATTATACAAAGTATTTAATAAGTAAACAGCCACAAGCAATTAGAAATCATGTAAGAACAAAATACAAAAATAAAAATAATATTTACATACCGAGGCTTTTCTTTGCGAGCTTTTTTTAAAACCAACAGTTTCGTGGGTATTGATCCTGGGATCAGTTTCAACCTGTATCTGTTGACTTTCCCAACACCATCTGAGGTTTCAATACTTTCTTGCTCAAAACATTCGTCCTCAAAGTGTTGATGACATATTCTGCCTGCAAATCATACATTTTAGATGGGTGTGGGTACATGTATATACCTAATGTGTATACATAACCATTAGATCTACTTAAAAAGAATCAGCTATTTTTATAATTGAAAAAGTATTCAATGTACAACATTGTTGGATCCTCTCCACTTTTTACCATAATTTATTCCACTTACAAATCTTTGTTCCTTAAGATAGTTCTATTACAAATTAATACACTATTTCAACAACAAAAACTTTTTAATTCTTTTTAAATTACTCATTTACAATATTCTACTACTTCCAATTTATTTTCGTACAGTCGGTAATCATTTGCGGATTGTTATTTCTTTAAAACAAACACAGAAAAATTATTGAATTAAGTTGTAGACAAATTTAATTCAATATTCTCATAATACATTTATTTGAATAGATATTCAAGGGTTTACTATTATTCAGAAATATTTTATTTTACCGTGATTCGCATTATATGTAGCTTCATTTTTCCCACATGCCATCATCCATTTCTTTCTCAACTCTGGATCTTTAGGAAAATAAAAATATTTGAACTGCCCACTACCTATATTGCCACTCCTATTAGTGCAATAGCGTACACAACAGGTGGGCATCTCCAGCAGCACTAAAAAATAATCAAGAGTGAAATGATTGAATTAATATCAATTAATTGTAAAATAAATGATGATTCTAGTCTTTTTTTTTTATTAGACAAAGTAGATGTTTTGATCTCTATGCACGAGATACTCTTCAGTAAGTTACATTTCTAAAAATGCAGTTGTGTTATAAAATATTAGTTAAATGTTTTTTAGTCAAAATTATATGTTACAAATTCTCAAAATGCAATACATAACTACAATATAGAAGTCAAAGGAACTACAATAACTATAACTTACTGTTATATTGTAGTAAAAGGAGGAGGATTAAGAATAATTCTGTAATTAAAGGAACTACTTAAGCTCAACACCTCACATACAACTTTATCAAACAGAAAATCCAGAGAAAGTGCCATTCCAAAGAACAAGTATGTAATAAACCACAAGGTGTAGAAGGCCTTTCATGGTTGCTAATTGCCTTTTTAAAATAAAAAATGTAGATCAACTCACAGAGAACATTGGTGGCAGTGCGCAATCTAACATAGATGGTACTAGAAAATCAACTGTCATTTCTGTTGTTAAAGGACTTTCTTTTCAGATTAGATCAATTTTGAAACAATATAGTTGAAATGTAATTTTTTATAGTTTCAATACACTTGATCACATCATGAAAGGGAATAGACAAAGTACGCAGACAGCACAATTCTAGTTTACAGAAACAAATGAAATACCCAACACTGTAATAAGGTCTGAGAGACAAACAAAGCATCATCTAAAATAATATTTTCTGCACAGAAGAATCAACTAAAAATGGGTATTGAGAGGGTCATCTCTAAGCATGTACAATGTTCCAGACATGAAATGGATTGGAGCAATGTAGATATTTTAGACTGTGAATCAAACTGGTATAAGCTGTTGACCTTTTAAATATAATTTATTAATAAACAAAACTCTATTCTGAATGACGAGAAAGATTCTTCTAACTTTAACAACATATATGACCAAATTATTAACATTTAATAAACCTTTCATGATAAAAATTCATTCTCTTTAAATACTTAGCTGATTTTTTTATTACTTCATCTTATTCATAAATTAATTATTTAAACTATCATTCTTAACAAAATAAACTATTATTTGTCCATTGTAAATTTGAGATATCTTAAAAACTTTTAGTAACTTTTATTTCTGCATACATAAATGTTTTAATTCTACCCTACATTCACTAACTAGTCTATTCAATCAACCTCTAAATGCAGGCTGGTAACTCTCATCTATTTCAATGATGCTTGCAACTTGTAAGATGTACATAGGGTTAATTGTTTAAACGCTATGTATTACCTATTATGTTGACTGTGTGTTTCTCACCCTGGAACGATGTGCATATCATCGAAGAAAAGCTTTCTAACATCTTATAATTTAATACATACTATCATTTGGCATGGCCCTTTTTGATTTTCAGTTGACAGTAGGCATCGCAATTTGAGAACTTTAAACATTTAATTTTGGTTCATAAAACAATTATTAAAAAATGTTTTTGTAACACAATTATGTATTTTCAGAAACATAACATCTCATGCTTAGACACCGAAACGTATATTCATAAATGTTTAAAAATGTCAGGAATCATGGTATATTTAACAATTAGACTAAGAAAGAAATTGATTTTATATAATGTTGGGAGTAAATATAACACATCATTTACATTTATTGATCCATCCTCCAGGGAATTCACATCAAATAAATGTTGTAAATTGTGGGAGGGAAAAGTAATACCAAAAGGTACAAACCTTTCGTTCGACAACGAAGAAGGTAGAATCGCAAACAGAGACAATAACGGACCTTCTACTCGGATCCACTGCAGCAGACTGAACTAAGCAGTGAGTAATAAGGGGACCGAAGTGTATTTTAATGCAAACTGAACGTGTCGGGTGATGCAGTGCGGACTCTGAAATTCATCCAAGTTCACTCTCTCAAAGACGAAATAAGAATGACTCCGCGCCCGCCATTTTAGCTTTGTATTGTAGGTGATAATGTGATAGGCTGATACTGCGCATCCTCAGGAGCGCATCACTACACTTACATTTTTACAACGTGACACGTCAAAAGCTATCTTCGCCACGGAATATCTCACAACATTTCGTGTCTTTTTCGGTCGTGCCGCTAGATGCCACTAGACACATCTCACTTCTTGATACGGTTGCGATATTGCGACATCTAGCGACACGACTGAGAAAGACACGAAATGACATGAGATATTCCATCGTCAAGATAGCCCCTGACGCGCCACGTTGTAAAAACATAAGTTTAAACACCGATTGAAATAATAACTCCGTTCAACATTATATGCTGGCAGGATATGGGTGGATATCCAATCGTAAGCTTCATTGAGATTTTTGGTATTGAAGCTCTGGATTGCATGCCTCTCTTTTCAGCTCGTGACTTTCCGTTCTAGTCGAATTTTGTGGAATATCCTTCCTTCCACGTCGTCTCCCACGCCTATAAAAGATTTACTCAGTGCACAGTGCATTTATTTTTATGTATTTAATGCCAAAACAGTGAGTGTTAGAACTGTGAGGAGAAATATATTCTGTGCACGTTATCTTAAATTCTCTACCCTAACTCGCACGTAAGTTGAATTCAACGGGCTAGAATATACTAGAGTAGCTAAAGCATCATCTTTGAAGCCATATGTTTTGAAGTCAAAGCAGCGCCCTCTGGGAAAAAAAAGTATTCTACCCAGTACCTCCTAGATAGTACATGATTTGGTGTGGCATTGATTCTAGCATTACATTTGGCGGTGGTTACGGACGGTTACACAGTCCCTTTAATAATAATAATAATAATAATAATAATAATAATAATAATAATAATAATAATAATAATAATAATGATGATGATGATGATGATTCCCCGTGTGCTGCCGGGGATTTTAGTAGAATAGAAACCATGGGACCTCCCCCTGTCGTATAAGGCGACTAATCTAGCAGCTGTTCGCTGTCACTCCCCCAAACTCCCGTCATTCCCACAAACTTGGTGTGTCATTGCGTCCACTTACTTGTGGCACACTTCTGTTTTCTGTCCTGTAGGCAAATCTTCGTATCGGCCAACCCTTGTGTTTCCGATCCCGACGCTATTAGATTACGAGGACTAGGGGGTCGTTTCCGTTCTACTCTACTATCCTAATTCTATTCTTCACTGTCCCCACCGTCACTTCACTTCTATTCTTCCGTTTCCTTTTACCTGGCGGTAGCTCAAAAACGCTAGGGGAAGGTAACCCCGAAACGAAACCCGATATGGAAGGTCCCTTAGGATTAACAGTTACGGTGCAGGAGATCGGGGCCCCAGTACCGGCAGCAGGGGGTGGGCAAGCAGGTCCCCGGCGGTCGTCAACTAGCGACTGCAATTTCAGAGCCATGGACCGCTTGGCGTCTCTTAAATACACTGTGACAAGCCAAGGCCTAGAGTGTGCAGGGTCTAACCCCCTTTCTGGGAAGTCGAAACCGCAGAGATCGCCTCCAAGTACCCCAACCACTCCAGGGATACCTACCAACTAGCGGGAGCGAAATCCAAGCACGACTGCGGTACGAGATGGCGCGGCGAGGGAGAGACTAGGACTTGAGACAGGAAATGGACCCGCAGAAGAAATGACTTAGAGTGTTTTGATGAATAAATGGGAAGACGATACAACTGGGAGAATAGCAAATAACAATCATTGATAGCCTAAACGGAAACCTGAAGACGATGGAAGCGTATATGCTAATAAATAACCCGTTAAGTGTTAAGGAAGCTATGTCTAAAGCCCGGACTTACATCGAAGCATTTAGATACAGATGGCAAAATGTCCTAGAAAAGAAGATAGAGTTCCAAAAGACTATGCAATCCCTTGTAAAACGGAAAGAGGTAAATAGCATAGAAAAAAGACAGTACCCACCACATGTTCAAAGGAAAAAGAGAGAGGCGCTCAGTCCACCAGAAGAAGACGTTAGAAGAGGGAAGAAAGAAAAACAGAAAGCTTTGGTAGAGTCAACAGATGTCACCTGTGACGCCACAGAACAGCAGGGAATGGGGGTGGAGGGAGATGAAGAATGGCTGAAACCACCGGAGCAAAAGAAGAAAGAGGCAAGAGAAGACAAAAGAAAAGAGAAAGTGAAAGCTTAACAAAACAGGCCAAGAACTAAAACCCTTAACCAGGCCATCAAAATCACAGCCAAAGAGTGACAGACATATGCTGATATCCTCCCAAAGATGAAAAGTGCAGTCAATCTAAAAGACCACCACACAATCGTTAAGAAAATAAGAACTCAGACACAGGATCTACTAATTGTCCTTGGCAAAGAAGGGAACACATCATCATTTAACAAAGCACTGGTAAAGGCAATCGGGGAGAGTGCAACACTCACACCAAAAACTTTAATAGAAATTAGAGATATTGACGAGACTGTTTCAGCAAATTACGTAGTTGCTACAATCGGGAGGGTCCTAGACACACCGACCGAACAAATAGGCATCTCGTGCAGACTATATAAGGGGTTTGAAAGCACACAAACAGCGACAGTCTTGCTATCTACATACCATACCTATTGAAGAATGATAAGAGTAAAATAAAGATAGGATGGGTCAACTGCCAGATGCGCGAGAAGCTACAAGTAACAAGATGCTTCAAATGCCTAGATTTTGGACATATATCCACCGACTGCCCGGGCCCTGACAGCCTAGAAATGACAAACCTTTAAGACAACATGACTTCAAGATGACTCTAGAAAGCGGCGGTAGTAATACATAGTAATAAAACTGTCGTAACCCAATTTAAAGCTTGAAAGCATGGGTTCATATGAGTAGAATTTCACGACCTGCGGGTCTACAGCTGCTATTTCTCCACAAATGACCCAATTGATAAATTTAAAAAGGAAATAGAACTAGAGAGGAGCATAAAATCTGCCAAGGGAGAAGTGATAGTAGTGGGCGACTTTAATAGCAAATCTCCAGAATGGGGGGAAAGAGGGGAAATTGTTTGCGAGTTTATAGCAAGATGTGATCTACTCATACTAAGCACGGGAAACGTGAACACGTTCCAGAGGGGAGAAGCGGCATCCATACTGGATCTAACGATAACTTCAAATGGGATTGATAAGAGTGTAAAGGACTGGAAAGTACTGAATGCTGAGACACTTAGTGATCACCGCTACATACATTTGTCATCCTCCAAAGGCATGGGTGGTAATAAATGGGAGCACCAAAAGTGCAGGAGACGACTACCCTGGAACACAAAAAGGAGCTGGTAGAAACTGAGGCGAAAACGTCCCTAGAAGAATCAGTGCTAGTGCATAACATAGGATGGGTGGAGAAGCCGTACCCACCAGAGGCAACAGTAAAAGAAGTGAGGGATATAGTGAAGGCTGCGTGTTTAGCTTCTATGCCTACATGCAGAGGTCCTGGGAGAAGGCAACAGGTGTATTGGTGATCCGCAGAGATTGCAGAGATACGGAAGAAGTGCATTAAAGCCAAGAGACTCGCAACAAGAACAAAAACTGACGAAACACTAAAAAGAGAGCCCAAAGCATGGAAAAAGAACTGAAAGGAGAAATAAAAAATAGGAAATTAAAGTGTTGGAAAGTCCTACTTCAAGAGGTGGAAGATGACCCATGGGATACGGCATACAAAATTGTAACAAAAAATTTGGTTTGAACAAGAAGATTCCCGAATTAGAAGACCCTGAACGGGTGAAGAAAATCATAAGAGATCTTTTCCCTAAGGGTGTCCCACGGAGAAGGAATAAACGGTGTCATTATTAATTTGATGAGAACAATATCTTTACGGACGACGAGCTGCAGATAGAGACGAGAAAATAAAAATCAAAAAAACCACTGGCTCCGATGGAATCCCAAACGAAATTATTGCCAATTGTTGCCAAAGAATACCCAGAATTCTTATTGTCAGTATTCAATTGCTGTCTGAGACATGGTACGTTCCACCAAAACTGGAACAAAACAGAAATTAATCCTACTAAGAAAAGGAAACAAGCCCACAGAGACATCTTTCAGGCCATTATGCCTATTAGACACTATGGGCATATTACTAGAAGGTTTGATTTTGCGAAGATTAAAGAAACATTTAACAGCAGGAATGAACTTCTCTGACAGACAATTTGGCTTCAGAAAAGGCCGCTCGACCACAGATGCTATTCTGGAAGTGGTACGTATAGCTGAAGCTGCTAAAAGAGGAACGAACAGGAAAAAGGGGTTATGCGCCCTGGTGGCTATAGATATAAGGAATGCGTTCAAATCCGATAGATGGAGCGATATTATTAAGGCCCTGGTTGCGAAGCTGGTCTCAAAATGCCTACATAGAATAATAGAGAATTACGTATCCGAAAGGAAGATTACGTACGAGGATGCCTTCAGGCTGGAGGAAGAAATGGCATGTGGAGTACACAAGGTTCCAAGCTAGGCCCATTCTTATGGAACGTCATGTATGACGATCTACTAAAACTCGATCTACCACAACTTACCCAGCTGATTGGATATGCAGACGACACGCTGATTTATAGCCACAGTGAAAACGCAGAACTGCTAGACATGCCCTAAATGAGTCCCTCTTCAAGGTTAAAAGATGACATAAAGAGGCCTGCAAATGGCAGCTGAAAAGGCGGAGGCAGTGCTAGTAATGGACAAAAGAACTATCAAACTCCCCTGCATCACCTTGGACGGAGTAAACATCCCCTGGAAACGCCAAATTACATAATTGGGTGTTGAAATAGACCATAGGTTCAGTTCCGGGTCCCATGTCACTAAAATGGCAGATAAAGTAGCAGCGACTGGACCCAACCTCTCCAGAATTATGAAAAATGTAGCAGGACCAAAAGAAGCCAAGAGACGTATGATTGCCAGCGTAGCTCACTCACAAATGCTTTATGCTGCTCTTGTGTGGGCTGACAGAGTAGGGAAAGCAAGCGTGGGATGGAATTACGCACAAATGCAACGGAGATTGGAGCAGAGACTAGTGTCAGCATACCGCACCGCATATTCGATTTATGGATGCCCGTCGCATCGATCTTGTGGCCAAGGGTTTCCAGGTCAGGTTCTGCGAATTTGCACTTGGCTGGGTTCAGTTTGAGACCATGTTGGCGAAATGGCTCCAGTGTTGCATTTAGGGCCTCAATGAGTTTCTCAAAATTGGCTGCAAAAACAATAGTGTCATCGAAAAAACTTACATTTTTGAGACCTTGTATGACGGTGTCCACAGGCCGCTGCCAGAAAGCAGGAATGTTTGCTGCATCATAGACAGCACGGGTTGGGCGGATCAAGCCACGAGTTGGAGTGTTGAGGGTGAGCGCTGGCTGAATTCGTCGTCAACTTCCAGATGGGTATATGCGTCAGTGACATCTAGGTGGCAAAAGACGGTGGCGCCTCGCATCCGGTTAAACAAGGTTTCTACCTTTGGGAATGGATGTTCGTCGATGATAATTCGTGGATCGAGAGTGGGTTTGTAGTTTCCCGTGATTCTCAATTTTCCGTTCTTCTTGGCGACTACATGCGTTGTAGATGCCCATTCTGAGTACTCTACTCTCTTGTAAAAACCGGATGCGATCTTGGCGTCGATTTCTTTGGCGTAAGCGTCACGCGGGCCACGGGGACGTCTCGAGCTCGATGGGCGTGGCATCCGGCTTCAGGTGCATCTTTGCTTGTGGGCCTGATAGCTTTCCGGGAAGATCGCTGAAAACATCCTGCAAACGATCGATGGTGGCGTCGAGTTCCCTTTTCTGGTCCTGCGATAGGAATGGCTCTGTGGAGAGGTCGTGGATTGATTCTGGTTTGGCAAAGTTGCGTTCAAACTTTATCTCCAGCACAAACTCAGAAATCCATTCTCTAGCGTTTCAAATTCAGCGTCGGCGACATAGAGATTAAGGTTCCTGGATGTGGTCCCGATGGTGGCGGTGACAACGTCTTACCGAGCAGTTGATGCGATGACCGGTGTAACCAGCGAAGAGGCGATCAGTTTCTTGCAGCATAAAGTTTGGTTTAACTAGACTTAACTTCGATTTGCTCATGAACGAACAGGGGGCGACGGTGTCAAGTTCCATCTTAACGGTGGTTCCCTCTATACTGACGTCGATCAATTGCCGTCGTGGGGACTGAACTTTTCCAATAATTTCAATCTTACCGAGATATACGGTGACGCTGTAGTCGGCTGGTAATTCTTCTGCGGCATCTTCAGTTAGTCCTCCGTTATCACGGTTTGTATCGGCAAACTTTGGCAATGTGCCCTTTCTTACCACATTTCCGACATTCAGCATCAAAAAACCGGCATTGACTGCAGAAGTGATCTCCACAACATCCCGCGCACGTTGGCTGATTCTCTGAAGTCTGATTTGGTTAATGAAAAGTTGGGGCCGTGATTGGTTGCCGCTCTGCCGCCGGCTTGTTGACCAACTCGGAGGCCGTTGGTTGTTGCTCCGAAACGGTGGCTTCTCATAACCTATCTGATGAGTCGAATAGGGTTTAAAGGTTATGTCGTCAGCTTTGACTTCGTTAGCGGTGTTGCGCGTGGCTTCGAGTGCGTGGGCAATCTCGCACGCAGCGGTGAAGCTCTCTGGTTTCTTAGCGATGATTTCATCGCTCATATCCCTTGATTCCAGTCCTTTAGTCAATTGTTCAATTAGCATTCGGTCTAAATATGTGCCATAATCACAATAAGTTGCTGCTTGTTTTAATCTAAGAGTGAAGCTGACTATTGACTCTCCACTCCTTTGCATTGTGCTTTGATACTTGATGATTTCAGTGTATTTATTGTGCGTGGCGTCACAATGTTCCACCGATTTCAACTGCATCTCACCGTAAGATAGATTTCCCGGGTTCTCTGGGCTTAAGTCGTTGAGTTCAGGCCCGAAATAAACACGTGCGTACAGCCACCGCCATCAACAGCAAAAGAGGAATAAAAATAGGATGCATATACAACACTTTACAACGCACTGCCTGATGACTAAACAATTAAACTCGGTTCAAAAATTTAAGTTAAAGGTAAAATCTTTTCTGCTTCATAACTGTTTCTATACAATTAAACTCTAAACTGATTATCAAAAAGAAAAATGTTTATTTTAGCAAAACAGTAATATATAATGAATTAGTTTACATTTGTTTTATAATTTTTTTAAAAGACTCAATATGTTTGTAACAGAAAATATACTTCAGCTTCCGGGTCAATGACCCCACCATCTCGATCAGGTTTGTGTCCAGTTTCCCTGATCCATTGAGCAAATGCTGAGATGGCCCCTCGTTTTGCTTCTGGACGTAAATATAGCTTCACTATGCTAAACTGAACACTTATTTATTACCCCAAAGAAAGTTCAACCTCAAACAGAACTGAATCTCTGCCAATCCTTTTGGAATCTTTTCGCCACAAATATTCCATGAGATAGCTGTCCAAATCATTTTGACATATCCTATCGCATAGGAGACGATGACGTAAGGTGCACCGTTGGTTTTCAATCGTGTCCCCTCTGTTCCCTGCCTCCAAATCTCTTTCCTATGTTCACAGCAGCAGTTAATAATTGTTCGGAATTGCCGCACTTTTCAAAGTATTAGTGGACTGTATGAAGGATTGATGATTGAATTGGGTTTAACCGTGCAGCAGATTCGAACCCTTTGATAGCTCAAGGAGTCTGGCTGGTAGGGGGTTGCACCTCTCCTCTCATAAAAACAAGCAGTTGGGACACAGTTCCCCCTTTGTTTATTCCAGAAGGCAAGTCACAGGAATACAGTTTAACAGTTCGAACGTTGTGATCTTGTTGCACCTTGTACACAACAGATGTAAGTCTTTTCGTGAATACCCACACGAGCGAGACACGTTTAGTTACACAAGAGCTTGACGTTGAAGTACTAATTAAATAAGATTGCTTCGCAGTCACCAAGCCGATCCGCGTATGCGTTCGAGTCACTAACGCCCGGCAGTTCTCAAGCGATTAGCACAATTAACATCAAAAGATACAAAATGAAGCTACACGCTTCGTTTAACATGAATCTTCATCACGGAGTTCGAGTAACGTGTGGCTTGAATGGTGTTTACTCAGAGACTGACGCGACCGTTATTGCACCTTGCGACAAAATCACGAGGCATGGAAGGGTTGGCGATTAGCTAATCCGGAATCAGTATACGACAGTTTAAATTGTTCGCCCGTTGAGAGGCGGTGGCAAGGGTTGTACATACTGTCACCCATGTGGGTATCATTTCTGTGAATGACTCGGTGCGCCGGCTGGCGTGTTGCGCAATATTGTGCGCGTGGCAGTTTCTCCATGCAAAGGCTTGTAACGGATATTCAGAATGATTAGTGGAATATAGCCTACGCAACAATGATCGCTTGCCTTGCGTGGTTCCTTATGCAATACTTCTATTTGGGACCGAACAATAATGTTCTACAATCCTCATAGATATTTGATTGGAACGAGTCGATGTGCACGACACCACCTGTATACTGACTAACTCATTTCCCACAATATTTGACAGTCATCTAATTAATGTTGAAATGACAAACAACTCTCAATACTACTAATAACTAATTAGATTACGAAGGTAGGCAGAACGATGAATATGTACATTTGTTGTTAGCACACCCATAGTTACATATAAAGAACGAAATCCGCTATCCCCCAACATGTAAAGAACACCCAAAAATTGTTAACCTTCAGGGAATATCAGATTTGAATGCAACAACTGCATGATTGGATCATTGGCTGAACCTCACCATCCATGGGGGGAGATTGAGCACCACATTCTGAGCAAAAACACGCACTACACTTACGAAACTAATGACCCTTGCAGTTGACGCGCCGGGAATCAATAAAAATGTTAATTGTTGTAAAAGTTAACTTGCTGGTACGATTTATATGTGGATTTGCACAGAACTGGCAGTAGCTTCGAAAAAGCACTTTGTGTTTATTAGATGAAAATAACTTGAGTGAGTCACGCATTTGAATCGGTCATTTTTAAAACCAAGTAACTCTCTTTTGCATTTTCGGTTTTTGTGAGAAAATCGAATCTCCAGGATAAATGCATCGTTCCAAGTGCAAGTAAGATTAATAGAATAACCTTGAGGACACTGCAAAATTTTGGTTTGCTTCTGAAATTCTGAAAGTCATTGACATGGGGGTATGTATGAATGAATGTATTGTTACGAATATTGCATCACCTGCCGAATTCGCTGCGCGTGGATTGCGTCATCTGCCGGCGCCCCTTCCCTTCCCCCCGAACTGGACGGTTCCGCACTATTCGCTAGTCGCGGGAAACGCGGAGAATGTGCCGGGTGTCTCGGAACGAGCGCCGGCCAGGTATAAATGCGCCGCTGCCGGCTGCCGCGGGTCAGTAAGACGTCAGTGAGTAGTGAGAAGTAGCTGTCAGTGAGTAGCAGAGAAGCAGTCAGTCCGTCAGTGTGTCCGAAGTGGAAGCTGTGCTGAGAAGTGTGCATTGCGGTGAATAGTGGTGCAGTGGGTGAA
>BOPP01000025.1:814825-837911 GCA_017312745.1 Gryllus bimaculatus
CAGCAGTCAGCAGGGAAGCTGAGCTGGTGAAGTATGCATCGCCGTAAAACAGCAGTGTAGTGGACCCTGGTGGCGCAGTGAAGTGTGGTCTGCGCAGGAATTAAATGGTCTGCACAGGGAATGGGTGGTCCTGTCAGGGAAATTGCGTCTGCGCAGGATTAGGTCAGCAGCAGCTCGACTTGGACAGGAGCATCGAACTGGTGATAACTGTAAAGAAAGAAACAGTGTAAATAATAGTAGAAGTGAATTGAAATAAATATAGCAAGAGAACGGAGTACGTGTTTAAAGAAAAAATTAAGTTAATATATCTGTAAATAGAACCAAGTAAGTTTTTAAGTGTATTAAATTGTTCACGAATAACGTTATATATGTTATAAAATATACAGTGAAGTTTAATTCAACACGCAGAAACGTTACGTTGTAGTAGTACAGTGTGTCGACTGGGAATCATTGACAGCAGCGATTTGTAAAACCGGTGTCCTAATGAAATATTCTTATTTATATTACGTAACAAACAGTGACGATAGTAGTACATGCTATGGGAAATTAATTTGACTATTACTTTATGTCAGAAGCAAAACACTGGCCCACGGGGCCATCTCAGCATTTGCTCGAGGATCAGGGAAACTGGACGAAAACCTGATCGAGATGGGGGGTTATTGACCCAGAAGGTGAAGTTCAATACTTGTTACAGGTTCTTTATAATTATACAATCCAAATGATATAAAATACATTAAATGTCATTGTTAACATTAATATTACGTTCCTCTTGGATGTCAGTATAGTCTCTAATTGTATAGAAACAGTTGGGCAGAAGAAAAGATCTTATGGGAAGATTGGGACTTTCCTATTCCTATGTACGATCATAGAAACACATTTTCAAGCAACTATTTCTGTCATACGAATCACGTTTGATGTTTAAGCACATTGACATTTCACGTACAATATTATACGTGTAATAAATGTGCCAAATTACAAATTGAACGTACGATGTGTATTTATTTACATGTTTAGGTAAAAAATTCCTGATGGGTTTTTGAAATTTGTCAGAGTTTTAAATAAGTCCAGCGACTATTGACACAAGTAAATTATATGAATCCGAACATTCTCAATGAAGATTTATGCTTCAGAAATAATAATAATAATAATGGAAAAGTTATCTATGTACTTAATTGTTCATTTTTACCCACATTACAATTCCTGACTTGTGGGGTTTTAAAAATAATCGATTCAATTGTAATCAGAGTTTTTCCTATTGTTAGTTTGTTCTTTTGTAAGCTGTGTTTTCTGTTCGATTTACCTACAGAAATATTGAGAATTGTAATTACACCAACATGAAAATAATAGTATAACGTTTATTCGATATGGATTGAAAGGGCTCCAATTGCAAGTCAAACAACATACGAGCTATTTCCGAATACTATTTTGTTAAATGTTTTCGTAATTTATTGTCATAGTTCATTAGAACATTTACGTGATTATCGAACTCACCACAATGCTCTTTCCATCCACAAAGCCACTGTTGTTCCCGCTTTCCCCTCCACCTAACGGTGCGCTTTACTGATTCGCAATTCCTGAGTAAGCGCCGGCTGGCTTTCAGGAAGGGCACTGGCAGAGGACTGTCAATCGCTGCTTCCGCGATTGGCGTATGTTATGAAATTCCATGTTTCGGAAACACATCGAGAGGACTTGCATTCCCGTTGTTTAGGGATTCTTAAGAGAAAATGCATCAAATTAATTTTAATGTGCGCATATGAAAATAGACACGAGCAGTCACTGGTTTATATGGAACATTTATTGGAACTTAAGTGATCACTAAGGGGCGGATTTTAATGAAATGATTTTTTTTTTCATTTCCCTTTAGGATAGAATCAGAATAGACTAGAATAGGATAGAATCAGAAAATGACCTATTTTGTCATTTTTCGTCGATTTTGACTAAGTCACTTTTTGCATCATTTTTAATTTCATAGATTTTAATATTTTAATGTTAATGGTTATATTGTAATGTCAGCCGTTGTACTATGTAATCGAAGGTCCCTGTGACGCCTATCCGTGCCATTGTCAGTTCTGCCAATTTCGCGAAAAAAATGTAGAGATTTTATTTTAAAGAACAGTACAAACCAAAAGTTTGCAAACTTAATACATTTGAACAAAAAGCATCGATTAAATCAGTAACACATCCAACAGCTTGAGATGTTCAACTGGTGGTTTTAATCAATTTTTTACATAGTTTTTCTTTGATTTTAGGGCATTTTATTGATCATTTTTAGCAGTGTTTTAGGTCATCAAAATCCGCCCTCTAGTGATCACATTTAGGATTAATTTTACACCTACCAAAAGTACTTGCAGTGATCAGTTCTTAACCTCGTAATGAACTATTCCTTATGGTTGTTAGTGATTACGGATGCGTCAACTACCAAGGTCATTACTCTCGTCAGTTCATGATTTTTCATCAGGGGGCGGCTGTGAGCTTCCCCCGCTGGAGGGCGATATACGGCACCAACCTACCGTTGGCTAGCGGGGTTTCCCTCAACCAGGTATCTTTCACCAGCGGGGCACCACCCCAGCCAAAACAAGCTCAAAGCTCCCGAGGAAATAAAATTTTTAATATTACATTTGAACATGCTTCTACTATTAGGTACTACAAAATTCCTTTTTATTTGATGAGAAAAAATACATAGTCAACATAGATTACATTGCCTACATGTAAAAAGTCATGTAATGTAGAAAACAAAATTACAGTTACGGCACAATTTTGCTCAACAAGTCATCAATGATGAAAGCAAAATATGCAAATATCATAATATTGCAGGGGGCAGTCGCAGGACCATGTTAATGCACAGGCCTGCCCAGGGCCCCTAATAGTTCTTAAAAAATATAATCAATAATATTTTTTCAAAAAATAAAATAAAAAAACGTTAAGTGATGAATGATTAAAACTACACGCAAAAAACTGACATAACGGAGTGATGTGGCGCGCATTATTGGATATTTATAATGCACAATGTTGCTGGTTGATGAATGCACTCAGTGATGAAAGTTGGTTTTTTTGGCAAACTTGTCTTCAAATTAGGGATGCGGCGGAGATCGGCGAAAGTAGGTACAGCGGGACTCCAAATTAACGTAGGCTCAAGGGCTCCAAAGCTTTCAAAACGGTTCTGGCCAGTCAGCATTGTTGCTGCTCATAGTATGCACCAATGGTAGCTTACAATGGAGTAAAGGCTCCCACAAAACGACGCGGAAGACCCGCAGCCTACGCGGAATGGCCGCAGCGGAAATTTCGCGTCACGTGTTGCCTTATGGGCACGTTCAGACCTGTGCGGGAGGCGAGCGTCGGGGCAGCGGATTGGCACCATTTTAAAACCTACGGATTTATCGCGAGCTTGGCGGATGTCCGCCCGCCTTCGGGAGAGAGACTTCGTTCCCTTTGCCTTTGTTTATCGGAAGAGGAAAACTGTCACCAAACGCTGGGTCATAATAAGACGCTCCGGTGTGAAAGGTTCCGCTGATTCCGCCGCCGGGTCCAGCTCGGAGCGCCGCACCCGCTGCGAATCTCCCGCGCCGGTCTGTGAGAGCCTTTAGTCTGGTGCAGATATTGCACGGCCAACAACCAAGGGTATTGTTATTATTGCAACCACTACAAGAGATAACAAAAAAAGAGTTTGAACCAAAATATGAGGAGGACTGACTTTGGACAAAATGTACAATATAGTGGAATCAGACTAGTTATGGGCAACTACACATCACTATATTTCCTTCCTATACTTTCAAATGTTTTACAGATACCCAGAAAATTGACATGGGAATAGCAAACTAACCATAAAAACAGAATACAATGAATTTCATTTATGCGTGAAAACAAATTGTTTCCAGCACATTTTTATTTTTAAATGTCCAGAGAGAAGTTTGATGCACTGCATAATCTACAGGCTTCTATTATATAGTCTGATAAGTAAAGACATCTTTAATATTATAGGTTCACTCAGGATAGTCTAACAGGTCAGTCCACTGTGTGAGAGCCCCTTTAATACACATTTACATCTGTAATCTTGAGAACAATGATGCATAAAGCACTTTAGAAATGAATCAAAACACCAATCTATTCAACCACCAAAATCTCAAAAACCATTTTATCAGACCAGCATTTACCCTTTTCAATTCACCACTTAAATTATAGCAATTTTAATATTCATCAGTTTTAACATTTTCCAGGTAAATACAAAATATCCATGATGTTACCAGTAAATCACATATTCCTTGACGATTCGCAATTTTTCAGTTGTCTTCACTCATATGACAGTTATGATGCTAAGAAAGAGGAAAATCCTAATGAAACAAATTCAACTAGAATTTTGAAACCAATCCATTTCTAACTTATCCATTGTATTTTACTCCCAAAAGTGAAGAATAGATAATGCTTAATATCAATATTCAAAATACTGCAAAATTAATGGAAAGAATTTATTACTTTTACTATTATTTTGGAATTTTCAGGACCGTATATTGTGACACAGTACCTACTTTTGTAGAGAATATCTCATATTCTCTAGTACAAATTGGATTTTAAGTCTTTGTGAAAAGCTCTAATATGTCTACCCAAACTTTTCCGGCCACTGAATTTTTTGTTGCAAAAATTGCATGGAAATTCCTTTCCTTCATGACATGAAACATGGTCTTGAAATACATATTTATTTCTAAAACTCCTTCCACAGTAGGTGCACTGGAAAGAAGGTTCATGATATGATTCATGCAATCTTCGACTCTGCCACGTGCGGAACGTCTGATCACATTTTCTACACTTGATTGGTTTTTCTCCTGTGTGCCAACGTTCATGAACCAACCACTTTACTCTTTTATCAAATGATTTTAAGCAGTACTGACAGGTCCACTGTCCACACACATGGAGAAAAAGACTTTTCTCACAATACACAACTTTGGGGCATAATGAGCATTTCAATTCCTTCTTCTCAGCAAGATGAACCGCCAGTGATGTCATATCATTAAACTTTTCTTGACATACAGGACAAACATATATAATGCCATTTTCAGAACCTTCAGAATTTACTTCCTGACGAAAATTTTCCATTTTAAACACAGTTTTCACCTTCCCCAATTCATGTCTCCTTTTGTGCAGATTATAATAAATTTCTTGCATAAACAAAGAGCCACAAAGTTCGCAACAATACTTCCCAGAATTATCTGCACCATGAATTCTTTTAACGTGATTTTTGAGTATGGAAGTAGATTTAAAGAATTTGTGACACTTATCACATAAGTATTTTTGAGGAGAAGCATTATGTTTATCATATTTATGTCTCTTTAAGTCCTTTCTACAAGGCACTTCATGACCACACAATTCACAAATTGTTGATAACTGACGACACATTGCCATGTGATTCTTACGGTCAGCAGTATCCCGAAATAGTTCATAACAGAAACGACACTTATATGAAATGTTTCGATACATATGGAAGTTTTTAGCGAACTCTTTTTTAAATAATTTGTCTTCTTCTAATTTGCTCGTTTTACTCTCCCCACAATGTGTACATATGTCATTTCCTCTTGTTTCATCTCTAAGAGAATCTGAAGGCAACTCATCTGTTATAGCACCTGTTGGAGTCCCATTTAGAGTCCCCTTAGAATCACCCAAAAACCTCTCCTCAGTCTGAGTTTCAGCATTTCGTTGGACTTCACTGCAAGAAATGAAAACAATTTCACTTTCAAAACAAATGAACAGATGAATATGAAAACATTTCAAAATGTAAATTTAATTAGATCATCCTAATGAAGGAAAAAATCCGAAAGAAAGACTTCCCACGAAAATAAAAATAAAATTTATTTTTAAATATTAAAAGAAATTGGGAAAAGAGTTTCAAATCAATTTACTTTTCAATCAGTTGGAATATAAGAGAAATATTTTGATTATACATACCTTGTACTTGGGTTATTAACACTTGCCTGAAAAATTAAAAATGAAAACCTATTCAGTAAACAGTATGTATGAAAACACAATAGCGGACATATATCAATTAAATAGAATATTATTTTAAAAAATCTACTGCATTCCTTGGTCATTCAGAGTCATTTATCAATAAATTAGTTCATTCAGTGAATATTTGTATCATTTACATGTCTATTAGTTTTCTCTTTTATAATTGCTTGCAGAGGGAAAAATGAAAAGTACAAGTTTCTCATTAGCATGTTTTCTCCCACATTCAAAATTTGTCAGTTTCTTCAAAAACATACGAGATTCCTCTGTACACACGCACACTCTCAAGCACACCCACAAAAAGGAAAAATATAAAAATTTTCACGAGTCATCCTACTCATTGAAACAATGTTAATCTACAATAAATGTGCCAAAAAATGTGAATAACTCTACATAATAAAATGTACACATATGTAATGACACAAGAAATGTTTTTTTGGACAAAAATTACTTCAAAAATATTTTGACACTCACATGAGATTCTTTAACAAAGGTCTTCGAAAAAACTGAATCAGCAGCAACACAAGTGGTATACAACTCATGCCAGTGATTCAAAACTAACAAACAATTGGAACAAATACAAAAAGGCAAAGAATCGTCCAATTTCACCTGCAACATATAGAAAAGTTCAAAATACTATTTGTTAAAATGTTTAAAGAAGCGTGTCCATAAATTGAAAATATTTGCAGACTAAATGAAAAACAGATCAGGCATTATTGGTATGTTTTGGCTGCATACTGGGTGTATCTCCTCACTATTTGCATCCATCTGAAACAATTTTCAAGTGGTTCTAACAGTCCTTACTGTTTGTGTAAACCAAGTGATCTCAAAAGCTTTCAATCTGCCGAAAATGTGCAAAACAAACAAAGAAAATGCACAAAATTCCAACGTAGACCTTGCGGTAAAATCCCTTATATTGATTCAAGGGCTTTTAAAAAGGGATTTTACTAACAAAATCTCAATGTTAAAATTTTTGGACATATACCAATAATTAGACCATACTAGATATAGCCTAGAAAAATGAATACAACATTATTTATACATTTACTATAACAATTCAAGTGACCCCTCCCAATCCACAATTTAATTACTTATTTAACCACTGTTTAATGAACCTTGCACAACAATATGTATTTAAAGACATGTCTGTATATGGTTAATATAGAGTACACCCTTTGAGAAGCATTGCGGTTGGGGGGATGGGGAGGGGGAAGTGGTTTAGGGGAAAGGAGAGAGAAGGGGGAAGGAGTAGAAGGGGAATCTCCTTAAGCCGTTCCTCTAATTACGCTAAGTGCTCAGATAGAAATAAATAAAACTTATCGATTGGCGATTGTTACTGCTCATGGAGTTTGGAGGCGCCCTCAAGAAACGACAAAAACCTCTCCGTTGGCTATTTGCCCCCTTGAAGGCGTCTCCAAACATATTCTGCCAGGTAGCTGTCTAACTGGTTAGCTGTACGAACCATGACCCCTTCCGCACTGAACACTTTCACACATGAGGAGTGGCCCCTTTCTTGCTACACTTCCACTCGAAACCATCACACAACTCCTTTCGCTTGGCCAACCTCATTGGACACTTACACACAAGACACCTAAATCCTGTAGCAATCAAACCACGTTCTTGTGCCCATTCAATAACAGCCAAACACCCCCTTTGGCTCAACGCGTAAAAAAAAAGCCACATTTATTCTCACCATTGTAGCGCAGACACTCGACATTCAAAATAACAAATCAGAAAGAATCTGAAGAAAGCAAGAAACGTAACTGTACAACAGTAACATAGCTAACCACTTCGACAGCTACTCTGACACAGAAAAACATCACTTCAACACTACTAGGCACCACTATGTAATGAAGCCCCGGCGAAATACTACGGTGAAATTGCCCTCCCGCCTAACTTTTGACGTCATGTTCGTGACCAATTACGAACCATTAAAATTAATTCAGAAATGTATTTTCACAATTCAATTAAATCGTCCACACTTTGCTATACCCTACTTCAACCAAAATCTTTAACTTCTCTGGATGATTTAAATGACAATTTTTTTAATCATTGAATATAGTGAAATACCATAATCCTTATAATACCTTGGGATTTTTTTATTAAGCTTCATTTGCTTCATTAGAAACAAAAGGGCGTTGAACACATTTTTGCGTTCACATAATTGCAAAATTTAATTTTAGAACCTCATATCAGCAAATGTATCAATGAAATACTGAAATTAATACCTTGATAGGAAGGTACATGTCAATTTTTGATGATATAGGCATGTCCTTCGACATATCTATGGTTGGTTTAAATATAGGCGTCAACTCTGATCCTTTCTGTCCACAAAGACGGCATAATTCCCTTCTCAGGTTATCCAATGTCCGTTTGGCAATTAAGTCTTCCTGCTTATTCTTCCAATAATGCTGAGTTTTTATGTAACCTAGAAAATAAAAATGAGTCTTGTAGAATCGCACAAATCAGAAAGTAAGCTTCCTTCACTCTCCTAATTGTAATGTGTAACTAAAAATGATCTTCGTCTTTCTCCATTACTTATTCTTTTGGAGATGGACTCATGTTTGCTGGAGTGGCATTATGTTAATGCTATAATATTGGCTGTGCAAAGTTGGTACCCTTGTATAATAGTACTTTAATTATTTTTATTAATGTTTAAATGTTTTCTTCATATTCTGAATCTCTGAACATAAACTTAAACTCTCTGACATATTGGTACATTTGAATAATTTATTTGGCCTCCTGGTTGACCAAAATCTATGAACTGAAATATGTAAATTACCAAAAATGGTTGTGTTTTACGATACCATACTTTTCCCCCAAGCTGCATAATAGTTCATAACCTTATGCTTTGGATATTTTATTATGTGTTTACAAATAAGTAATGGTTTTAACAGCTGTTAGATTACACAAAGTGCATTGGGTTGAGAGTCCTCAGTAAAATAAAACTTGTGGTACTACAACAGCACATACTTATTATGTTAAAAGTAATGATTTCTCAACATTACAATAATGAAACTTCTATTCATATATATTACACCCATCATTTGAAAGAAGTCTAACCAAATAAAAAGGCCACAGTAAAGAAAAGTACATATCAACAATTTTGAAAGTTTGGATGAAAACTGCTTTCTGTTTTTAAATTGGACATTGAGCTTTATTCTTACAAAAAGAATAAAGAAGAAAAAATTACTCATGCACAGTTTTTGAACTTGAGCTCTGAGCACTAAGAGTAAGAAATAGATATGCTAATAGTTCAGCAATTGTGACACCATGGACAATTATATTTATCGAGCTATTATGTTTCTCATTAGAAACTTTAAGAAATTTTAAATAACACTCCACTTTCTCAAAGAAAGATCAAGTGTCCTAATTGATCACATGCATGAGTGACTTGCATCCCTAGGCAAAATGCATTTTGGAATTCATGATATTAAACATTTGATCAAATAATATCCAAAAATCCACTGTTACTTCAGCTCATTGGCACTCTCTTAATTAAGGTTACAACAGGATTGTAAAGCATTGCGAACTGAAGCACTTCAAACTTGGGACCAAAAGATTTACTTCTGCTGGCCTTAGTCCAGATGTAATAATTTCACTTCATTTGCAACACCCTCACTTTCCTGTATGGTCTGCAGCTTTTCAATGTAATCCCATGATTTGTTTTTCTACTGCCATCAACCAAATTCCTGAATGTGCCAAATATATTTCTAAATAATTTAATCACACAGCATGGATCTAAGGGTCCCTCACACGTGTTGACGCACGATAAGTAACGCAAGTCCAAGAACAACACAGTATTTTATCCAAATCGGGACCAAGCACGGCCATTCAGCATAAAATATAGTGTTAATCTATGAGATGTATCACTTATCACAGATCAACGCACCACTCATGTGACACATGCCTCAAACAACATATATATTGTTACTTGAAACATTGTGAGGGAAATAATGCTTCATATTATTCACTGCATTATTTGCTTCCAACTCTAATTACTACAAAACAATAGCTATTACTGTATTTAATGATAGGCCATCACTGCTTACACACTGACAACATTTTAATAGACATTTGAACAAAAGTAATATTCTTTTCTGAAGTAGAAACACCATCAGTCAAAAAGTAACCTATTGGAATTTTCGAACGATCATCGACTCCCACTACCGTCATAACCAAAGATCCTTTTGCTTCACACTCCTCCAATCCTAACCTTGAAGAAACATATACAGCATTAACATACCCCACAAATTTATTTTATGCTCTACTTAATATGTTGTCAGCTTTTACATTTTATCAAATATTAGTCCACAGAATAATGATGGAACAATTTGCCAGCTCTTTGTTTAATACTTTGAAAACTTTCAGATGTAAGACCTAGCAAGCCTTCTGTACTATTGCACCAGCAGCATAATGAACTTTTGGCTGGCAAAGATAAATTTAATGTGCTAAACTAACCTGAAAGCATCTGGGATAAAAAAAAAGTTTGAAGTTATTGCAAATACTTTAAGCCTATCTGAACAATGCTGTGCCTTTCTTTTTTTTTACTGATATCTAAGAGCACATTGCTCTGATGAAAATTAATAAGAGACATGAGATAAAAAAATGTTTCACTGAAAAATCTTTTAGAATAATTTTCATCTTGAATATTTTTTTTAGACTCCTTTGCACTTACTTTTCACTTCCATAAGCCTACCTTTGTATTTCGCAATTTCATTTTTCTTCTCTTCCGTACTCGTTTCATACTTGCGTTTAAACATGAATGAACTTGACATTGAATAATCATGTTCTGCAGTAGTACTTGGTCTCGACATTTCATTCACACATTCGCTATCCCTGTATCCTGCAAAATCATTTCCAGACTTCAGTGGGCTTCTTTCTCTACAAACCTACAAAATACACCCGAAAACGTGTATGCATATTACTGAAATTGTATTTTCAAGGATACTATTCATATCGACTCCAAGATATACATTCTACCTTATTTTGACGTTTTGAAAAGACGAATTTTGTAGGAACAGCATCATCTCTCAACTGTCGCCTATTCACATAGTTTGGAAGGTAACATATTTTCTCAAAATGAGTTGAACACAGTCGTAGGTTTCTCGTAGGGTGAAAATTCTCTCTGCGTATTGCAGCAATCCACTTTTGATTGAGAGCAGAATTACTAAGAGGGAATCTAAAACGTAATGTACAAGTTGACAAGGCAAAGAAGTATTAAATATTGAAACCATAATGTTTTACTTTGAAATGCAAGTTACCGGTGAAATGTAACCTCTCTTCCGTCTTCGTCTTTACTTCCACTCCTCTTGTTACAATTCAAAGCAGCACATGAAAGAACCATGATATATACCAAAGAGTATTTATTAGAGGTATATACTATGGAGTTTTATTTCTTGGCGTGCAAAACTTGTCCATGGAATTTGCATATTCTACACAATACTTCTACACCTAGGATACTATATCTATGGTGAATTCGCATCCGACTTCAGCCAATGAGTTTCAAATACGTTTGCGTCACAATATTAGCGAGAATTTTAAATATAGCCAGATACCAAAATCACCTCGTCACAAGTCATTAAAACAGATTTACGAAGCGTTTATTTTAAATATTGCATCTTCTACACCTTCGTGTTATTTTTTGTTGATTACCGTAAAAAATCGTGCAACGACTTTCAAAATGCTTCTTAACACTTCCCGCTCTCCATGCGACATGGCGGCTGGCGTCTGGTCTGGCTTTTCAACGAAAGTGCTCGTATTGTGTGAACAGAATGTGTGTGCACAGAATGTTCATAAACACACTCCCAAAAATGTTAGTAATTTTTCACGGAATAGGGGAACTTTCAACACTAAGTTAACCAGAATTTAATATAATTTAACTATTAATAAGGTCATGGTCAATATTTCGAAAATAGTTGTTTTCGGGTAATTTTCCGCGAATTGTAGACAATTTAAAGTTTTTTTAGTTTTTTTTCTCCAGAAACTGCTAAACATTTTTTCTTTAAGTCTCCTTTTATGAATCAATGGACAAAAAAAGTGTGTTTATTTTCTTTTAATACGTCGTGATCATTCCGCGTTGGAGTTTTCCTCTCCCTATAATGGTTCAAAAGCGTTTTATTTATTTATTTATTTATTTTTTGTTTTGTTTAGTTACACTTTCTCGCGGTGAGATGTATTATGTTTCTAAAATAAAGTCGTATCTTCACTATAACCAAGTTGTGTCGAATAGTGAGTAGACTGAGGCAAATGGGGCCAGGAGAGACAGTAAGCTTTTTTAGATACCCTATTGTTCCCAAAAATCAAGAATGTAAGTCTATAGCACCCTCGGAACAAAGATGACAAAGAGTTTTTCTGCCAAAAATTGGCCGGTATCCGATGCAGGATTACATAACTTTCTTTCCTTATAAAGTAAGTGTGAGATGGCGCTTTATTTATTTTTTCTATGATTTTATCATTTTTTTAGTTAAATACTCGCTTTGAATTTGGGAACTAGCACGGGGCCCCCGGACATGTCCCTGTGAGCTCCCATGAAACTTACGCCTTTAATATTAGTTATGTAACACTATTTATACTACAATTTCTCTCCGAATTAACATATCTCAGTTATTTTTTGTAAAACTCGTTACAAACCAAATATTTTCAAGCAAATATCAAAACAAATTTTACAATTATAACTGCTTTTCTTACGGTAAATCATGTCCCAACAATAACACGTAATTCACAGAAAGTAGCTGCGGAGTTATTATTGCATTCCAATCTGATATTCCTTCTAGCTTTTCAAAAATTCAACATTTTTCTGTGAAAAAGAGATTCAAATATCGAATTTGACTACACCACAAAGTAGCGCTTAAGTGCTATTTTCTAAAAACGCCACCGATTTTTTCAAAGTAAATTACCAATTACGAGGTTTCACTGTTATTTAATATTCTTAAAATAATCTTTGTTCTACCATTAAGAAACCGAAAAATTAAGAAAATTTCAAAAACATTTACTTTCGGCGGCGTTAATGACATCTGGCAAGTTCGAAGTTGTTTTGTTTTTTTTTCTTCAAATTGAAGAAATCCCTGTCCATCTGGCTCTCTAATCTTTGAGATTATGAAAAAACTTTCTTCAAAATTTGGGGGTACTTAAATGAAATCCCTGGAACATTTTCAAAAGTTTTTCAAAAACGGTTCCAAACTTTTTGTTTAAATTTCTTGTAAGAATAGAGTAAAATACACTAATATAGGTATATACCCCGATTTTCAAAAAATACTGTATATGAAAGTAAAATCTGTTCCAGATGGCAAAAATAATTTGGTACTTACCGTCCTAAATTTTTAATAAAATAAATTTAAATTAGTACAGACTTATGAAAAAACGCCCACTAGCATAGGATATTTTTTAGTTATTCAAAAAAGCTATACAGTAATATAGTATCTTTCTTTTATTCAATACGTAGTTGTTTTTTTTTAAGAATAAGATGGTAACTGTAAAGCGTTGTACCGGGCATTTTGAGGAGTAATTCATAAAAAATTGCTGCGAAATTTATCGCAACCGAAAGTATTGGTCCTCTACCAATGAGTTATGCTGAACAAATCATGATATTGCCACCACGGTTTTGTGTTGAAGTAAGAGGGAAGTCTTAACTACCCATTTCCATAAACTATTTGACGATAATTCACTTTCAATGTGTTCTAATATTCAAAGCAGAAAGAAAAGTGTTGGCGCCGAAATCAACCTACACAAGATCCATATATGTGTGTATATGGATATTGAGAACCTACCCATTGTAATCCCTTTTTATTTCACCTACCTCGGTATAATCTTCCCAAGGTTGACCAACTCACATGCTTTCCCGCCTCGGTTTCGTCGTCACTTGCCCGGCTTCTCTTACGTGAGGCGGGGAGGATGCATACGTGATTCGGGCTTTTGCATGCGTAGCACATTGAAACTAAAGGGGGACGTTTTAATAGTGAGAATTTAATTGGCTAGTCGGTTTAAAGGGGAATCCCCGAGTGAGGCCTCGTGGACAGTGCGTGTGGCAGCTAGTTCAAACCTTTGTTTCAGTGGCTCGTAGGAATTTCAATATGCCGCCTGTCAAATACCAGCGTTGCACGACACGCTCAAGAAAACAGGCACCAAGACCGTTGCTACGCCTAGGAAAGGACCATTTTCCAAAATATGGTTACTGCTGGCCCAAGATGTTCCGGGAGGGCAGAGAGGGCGCCGAGAACAAATTCCGCTCTGGGCGCCCGACGTCACATTTCGATCAAAATGTGACGAAATTGTGGGCTATGTTCGACGCTTGAGTGATAGAATGCTGGCTGATAATACCACAGGGGTGAAGGTGAGATAGGGAAATTGGCAACACGCTGCCACGCTACTTGGAGCGCTAGTTGAAATAATATCAAGCAATGACTGGTAAGTGGATTTCGGTTGTTTTTCGTACGTCACGTCCAGCTTGCCTGCGTTTTCCACATGGCGGAAGAGTGAATCATATTGTCGTTGGTTACATCCATGAGTTACTTTAGTGTTCTGTGCGTTCATGTGTGTTTCGCGTTTCAAGATATTTTGTATTAGCGGACACAATCACAACGGTTTCGAGTTTTCTCCACTTCGATTTGCTGGTCTTGGTGGAATACAAGGATGTTTCGCAATATAGAGGTTAGCATTTAATTTAAAGTGTCATTCACGATGATTTGTATGAAATTTGTAGCCTACTGTATTCACATAACACTTTAAGGAAAATATGTATTTTTTGTTATGTAATATAATGATTTGTTTTTAATGTAATATTTTTAAAGAATGTTCATGAATATTTGTATACATTTCTAGAAAACAAATGGCCATTTAAATAATTTGGAGAGGTTTTGCTCTAATTCCAAATCACCTGATGATACATTATCTGTTAAGTGCATTTATCCGAAGAACTTATTTTTAAAAAGTGAGTACGTTTTTTAATATACAAATATGTAATAGATGAAAAACAGAAAATATACAAAAGGCCATGAAAAGGTAAAAAAATTAAAATGTTTAAGTGTGTATTGAATATTGTTTAATATAAATTGTACAATAAAGGCAATGATTTATTTATTTACTTATTCATTTTATTTCACTTCTGCCATTGCCATATAATTAGATGACTCTCCTCAGTTATGACCTTACCCAAGTGCATTACAGAAATAGAAAATTACTACATTTGAGAAAAATTGCAGTAGAATGTAGCCTATTAATATCCATTAACTTTCGCGAAGACGATTGAATGAAATTAACTTTCATACGCAGCGCTGGGCGGGTGGTTTTGTGTAAATCTTTGCCAGGCCACTTGGAATGCTGCGAGCGACTTTTAACATTGAGGGAGCACTTCTATCCTTTATTGTTCAGTGAGTAATACCCCTAAAAGTACTGAGCATCGAATTGTTACCGAAGATTTGGGCATGCGGTAGACCTGAGCGATGTTGGTCCCCAAGTTGCTTTCCGATGAACAGATGGCTGCTAATGCAACAATCACAAGTAAACTCTAGGATCAGCGTGAAAGTGATCCACATTTTTTGATGAGATAAGGAGTGACTATTGACTACTTCTCCCCGAGAATCAAGAGCCACCATTTCGGAACGTTGGAAGCTGTCAAAGAAGCGATGACGAGGTGCTTAAAAGGTCCCCGTCGACGCCATCCATGGTGCGAGAATATCTACGTCCAGGCATAACCTCTCACCGCGGGCAAACCCGTGGCCGACGGCCTTCACTCAATGATCGGGAGCAGCGATGTTTGCAGTTGTTAGAGCTAACAGAAAAGTGTGTAAAATAACAGCTGAAATCGATGTGAAACGTAGGATGAACTTGCCCGTTAGGACACTGAGACGAAATTGGGCTATAATGGGTCATGGCAGCAGAAAACCGACAAGAGTGCCATTGCTAACCGCACGACATCGCCTGAAGTCTCTCCTGGGCTCGTGACCATATCTAGATTACTGGAAGACCGTGGCTTGGTCAGATGGGTCCCAGTTTCAATTGGCAAGAGCTGATGGTTCGTTTCCAGTGTGGCGCAGCCCCCACGAAGGCATGCACCCAGGTTGTCACCGAGAAACTGTGGAAGATGGTGATAGCTCCTTATAGTGACGGGTACACTTGGGCTTTAAATGGTTATGTTCAGTTACATTTGCAGCCATTCATGGACTTTATGTTCTCAAAAAACAATGCGTCAAGCCACCAGGTTATTCGTGATTGGTTTGAATAACATTATGGACAATTCAAGCGAAAGATATGGACACCCAGATCGTCCGACATGAATCCCATCGAACGCTTATGGGACATAATTGATGCACAAAATTCTGCACAGGCAACTGCCGCAATTATGGACGCTATAGACGCTTCATGGCTTAATTTTTCAGCATCCTACTGAGTCTATGCTAAGTCGAGTTGCTTCACTTCACCGTGCGAAAGAAGATCCGTCACGATATTAAGAAGCATCAGTTGGCTTTTGTCACCTCCGATTATTACTTCGAATATACGTAGGTATCCGAAAACGTAAAAAGGGTTACTGACATTAAATGTTGATACATTTATATTCTTTTATTTGTTGTAAGATCACTTAAAAACTAATGGCTTTTGAATTTTTTTGAAAAACAACTGAAAACTCTTGATTTTTACAATTTTTTTCTTAAAAAGTTTGTTCCAGGAAAAATTCTAGTTGGTACACATAATATTCGTGTTCAGCGACCCAAAAATCATACAAAAACAAATACTGAAAGTACCTCAAAACTTTCCCTCGTTTTAATTTGACTAGACTAAACAGGTAAAAACAGAAGAGGGTCATAATGAAGATAATTCAAATCAATGAAATCAAAAGTAATTCATTTCAAACTTGTGTACTTCGTGTATTGGTTATATGAAAATATTATGCTAAACCAAAATATTATCACCAATTATCAGACACTGTAAAATCAATAAACAGTCAGAATTCATTACAATAATTCTTTTAGTTTTTTCAGGATAATAAAATAGAGTACTTTACAAGAAAATGTTTTTATACATTACTACAAACAACGTTTTTAAGACCTTTGTGAAAAGTACTAAGGTGCTTATTCAAAGTTCTCCGACCACTGAATTTTTTATTACAAATATGGCACAAAAATTCCTTTCCTTCATGACACGATACATGGTCTTGAAATACACGTTTGTTCCTAAATCTTTTTCCACAGTAGGTACACAGATGGGACATTGGTTCATGTGCCGCTTCATGAACATTTCGATTCTGCCATTTACGGAACGTCTTATCACATTTTCTACACTTTACTGGCTTTTCTCCTGTGTGTCCTCGTTCATGAATCAACCATTTTACTCTTTGGTCAAATGTTTTTGAACAGTACTGGCAGGTCCACTGTCCACACACATGGAGAAAAATACTTTTCTCAGAATACATAACTTTGCGGCACGATGAGCATTTCACTTTCTTCTTCTCAGCAAGATGAAACGCAAGGGAATGCATATCATTAAACTTTTCCTGACATACAGGACAAACATATACGACACCATTTTCAAGGCCTTCAGAATTCACTTCCTGACGAAAATTTTCAATTTGAAATAGCGTTTTTACCTTGCCCATTTCATGTTTCTTTTTGTGAGTCTCATAATATATCTCTCGTGTAAACAAACCACCACAAAGTTCACAACAATATTTCTCAGAATGATCTTCTGGACCATGAATTTTAGAATGGTGAAGTCTGAGTTTCGAAATATTTTTAAAGAATTTGTCACACTTATCACATAAATATTTTTGAGGAGCAGTAGGATTATGTTTCTGATATTTATGCTTCTTCAACTTCTTTCTACAAGGCACTTCGAGACCACACAATTCACAAATTGTTGATAACTGGCGACACATTGTAATGTGGCTCCGATAATCAGCTGTATCAGAAAAAATATCAGAGCAAAAACGACACTTGTGTAAATTGTTCCGTTTCTTTTGAAAGTTTGAATCAAACTCAAATAAAGATAATTTGTCTTTCTGTAAAGTTCCTGTTTCACTAATCCCAAGATGTGAATAGATGTCATTTTCTCTTGTCTCATCCATAAGAGAATCTGAAGGCATCTCAACAGTTTGAGTTTCAGCTCTTAAATCACCTGCTGAAGTCTCTTCTGTTAGAGAATTGGTTTGAGCAGTATCTGTTATAGCGTTTGTTTTAATTTTGTTTATTAGAGGATTTGTTTCAGTGTCATCTATTACAGCATTTGTTTTAGTCTCATCTATAACAGCATTTGTTTTAATGCCATCAGTTAGAGCATCAGCAGGCATTTCCTCAGATTGAGTTTCTGCAGTTTGTTTGACTGTACAGCAAGTAAACAAAACAATTGTAGCTCCTAAAACGTCTTTGGGAGCATTTGTTTGAGTCTTATCTGTTAGAGCACCTGAAGGCACTTCCTCAGTCTGAGTTTCAGCATTTTGATGGGATGGACTGCAAGAAAACAAAAAATAAGTTTCAAAAGAATACACATTCACATGGAAATTTAATTAGATCATTCTAATTTAGAGAATTTGAATTTGAAGCCAGCTCTAGTAATCAACAGCAAAGAGTCATTATAAACACTACAATGGAAGCAGAGAAAGTCTGGAAGTTTTTTTTATTATACATACCTTAGACATGGATTATTAACATTTGTCATCTGAAAAATAACAAAATAAAATGCATTTAGAAGTTACAGAGCACAGTTAGATTTTTCAAATTAAATACAAAATAAATAAAATTCCATTTATTTGTACGTCTAGAAACAAATCAGTATTTGAGCCAATTAAAAATTAAGCGTCACACATTTAATGCAAGCTTAAATTTACGTCCAGGCCAAGATACAATATCCGCAATCTTATCCAGTATTTCAATTCGAAACTATCATTGGTGCTAAATTACGCGAATATTAATAAAGACGTCAAATATTGCTTACAATTGTGTTTATTTGCATAGTACCTTCAATTAAAATTTATTCCAGAGAGTCCAGCATTCGAGTTGCACTTACACACGCGACAGTGTTTTAAGTTGCGTGATGCGGGACTCAAGGGCTACGCAATCCTCAAGCGTGCATCTGTCACTTCTATAACATATTTCGATTTTCACTCGCCATTATCATGTTTTGAATTAATTCAAACACTTTTCTAAATACGATGCCGCAAGTTAATTTGTGCTAAATGTTGATAAATCTAAAAATAAAGACAATTCTCATTTCAAAATCAAATTCCATTTCCCCCCGTTTTTCATGGATTCTAGGTTTACTGACCACCCTGCGATATTAATGCCTACAAAATGTTTTATGCGCATTCTTAACTTATTATTATTATTATTATTATTATTATTATTATTATTTTAGGAGTAAAATCCTTTATGGATACCAGTGAAGCTGATAATGTCAGACTCCCAACTAGTTACCGACTAAAAACCTAACCTCCGTCTCTTAAACCGTCGTTAGACATTACTTCACGCAGGAGATTGGCTGATAGTAGACTGCTCTACTTCTTCTGTCTTAATTCTTTCTTCTTCATATTGCTAACTATGAAGTTCTCTATGGTTTTCCATTTCTCCTGCGAGCTCAGCATCATGCCAACCATGTTTGGATTTATAACTTGTTGGAGGTTGACATTACAAACCTCTCGTTCCGCGTCCCATGCCTTGCACTGGAATAGTGTGTGTTCCGCATCATCTATGTCTGCGTGACAGAGACTACTTGCGGGCCATCGTGAAATCGTAGAGGCATTTATTAAATGCCCCTTGTCCCATAAGAGCTTGGGACAGGTAATAACCCACCTCCCCAAAACCTCGGCGAACCCATCTCTCGATGTTTGTAATCAACCGATGAGTCCATCTGCCTCTGACATCCCCATCCCATCTTCCTTACCATTCTTCAAGGAGCAACTTCCTTGCTTCTGTTTCAACACTCTCAATTTGCTTGGGAGGGAGATGGCTGTCTGCTTGTGCTTCCTTCAAGGCGAGGTACGTCCTCTTTCTTTCCATGGCTATTACGTTGATAGGTGGTGTTCTGGCCAATACCAGCACTGCGCAAGTAGACATTGTGCGGTAGGCACACGCCACCCTCAACGCCATTCGTCTTTGCAGTACTTGGACGTACTTGTGTCTAATAGACAGCTTCTCCAGCGAACCCGCCCAGACTGGAGCAGCATTCAACAACTGTGAGTGAACTATGCCAGATATCATTCTTTTCTTGGCTTCTCTTGGTCCACCGACGTTCGGAAGCATTCTTGCGATGTTAGCTCCTATTCTAGCCGCCTTCTCTGCCATCACATTTATGTGAGGCCCGAAGCTGAGTCTATGGTCTATTTCGACTCCTAAAAATCGAATCTGGCTCTTCCAGCTGATTCTCTCCCCTCCCAATTGGAGATCTGGGTAGTGAAATGCCCTCCGGTCGGTGATTAAGACAGCTTCGGTTTCTTGCACTGCTGTCGTCTATCTGACCATCTTTTAACCCTAAACAGCGCTTCTTTCACTCTCAAGTCGAGTTCAATGTCAACGCTGGGGCTTATTACTAGCGTATCGTCAGCATAGCCTATGAGCTGCGTATCTTTCGGCAGGTCAATGCTTAGAATGTCATCATACACGACATTCCATGAAAATGGCCCGAGTCTGGACCCTTTAGGAACACCGCATGTCACATTCTCTTTTATCTTGATACTGTCCACATGTGTTATCGTCCTTTCATGGAGCTGGTCTTCAATAAGCCTTATGAGATATTGTGACGTAGTGAAATAAGAAATGAATTCAAATAACAAAATAAAAATAATATATTAAAAGATTACGTACAAGTTACAATAAATTGCTAATATTAAAACACTCCGGCAACCTTTTCCTTTCAATACCCTGCTTTACCGCAGAAAAATACAAGCCGCGCGTGATGCGAGCTGTCGGACCTCCGTCCCGTGACAATTACCGTCACATGGCCTGACGCCAAAATTTAACCCGGTCGTGGCGACCGTGTGCCTACAGCACGCGAGATCGTCTGGCCCTTACTCTCCGGACATCTCGCCCACACTCCTACACCCCTTGTACACACACGTACAAGCTTCCCGATGCAAACTGAATGAGAACGCGGGCGCAGATGGCGCCGCGTTAAATAGTTGAGGCTGACACCCCCACCACTGTTCCATAGATAGGCTCGCCGGCTGGCGGCCGCGAGACTCGCTGGCCAGCAGCTTGGTTTACGCCCACACACAGGATTCTCAGGTTGGCTCGCCTGCTTCCGTAAGCGAGGCTCGCTGGCTAGCATCCTCGGAGTTTACAGCCTACGGTATTTTTGGCTCTGCGGCTCTACCTGAGTCAACCGCCAGAGCGCAAACTCCCGGAAGTTCAGGCTCAACCCCTTCCTGCCCCGCAGCGTACTTTCACCGACCTAACGGTTCTGGCCCTCGTGTTAACGACGCCACAATATTCTGGAATCATCTTGTTAACTAACTTATATAATGTCCTTCCACCTAGCGGAGTTGAAGGCGTTTCTCATGTCAATTGCCACGAGTGCGCAGAATCCCTTCTTCTTGCCGACTCCTCTTCTGGCTGCGTCTGCTGTATCGATTACTTCTAGCATAGCATTCGTCGTCGAGCGGCCTCTTCGGAATCCATATAGCTTGTGAGAAAAGCATATGAGTCCCTCAAGACTAGAGAGTATTAGTCCCTCAAGCAGCTTGACCATGGTGTCAAGGATGCACAGTGGTCTGTATGATGACGTCTGATCTACTGGCTTGTTGTCCTTTCGGAGGAGAATCAGCTTTTGTATCTTCCATGTCTTGAAGAATATCCCATCCTCAAGGCAGCGGTTATAGGTTGATAAAAGGCATTCCAGATACTCCTGTGCCACTATTTTTAGTATTTCACAGGGCATTCCATCGAAACCTGGGGTCTTCCCAGTTTTCATGCTTTTCGCCTCTCTCCTCAGTATCGTGAAGTATTCTGCTGCGTCAACCGTGAAGTCGCTCTGTCTTTGTCTCGTCCAAGGATCTCTAGTGGGAAAGAGGTCCCTGATAGCTTTCCTCATCCATTGTGGGTCATTCTATCCAGGTATCTTCCAGTCCATTCTGAATTTCTTATTTACTATTTTATAAGCCAAGCCCCATGGGTCGTTATCTGTTCTAAGAGCTGTTTCCAGCATCTGCCTTTACTACTTTTTATTTCTCCTTAAGCCGTTTGGACAGTTCTTTATACCGTTCCCTTAGGTGCAGATTCGTCTTGGTCCTTGTCGCTATTCTTCTTGCCTTGTTTCAGTTCCTTCGTAGTTCGGCTATTCTCTTCGGACATATACGTCTAGGCATGGATGCATCGCAAGCTGCTACCACTATTTCCTCCGTTGCCTTGACCACATTCTCAAGCGTTTCCGCATCTTTCGTCCAACCGATGTTAACCAGCAACCTGGATTCTTCCATGAAGCGTTTTGTCTTGTCTTGTCTTCATTCAGTTTTTTGGGATACCAAGGTGGTCTTCCTTTATAACGCGTTTTGATATGTTGCAGCCCCTCCGTTAAAGGAGTCGAATATCCTATGTACCGATGGTCACTCAGGGTTTCTTCGTCGAGCACTGAGCAATCAGTGATGCCTTTAGCCAACTTGGTGGAGCTTATTGTCAAATCCAAAATAGATTATGCGGCTCCACGTTGAAGGTGTCACCACTATTTAAGATGATCAGATCATTTCTTGCAATGAATTCACATATGATAGTTCCTCTTCAATCAGAGCGCGTCTCTCCCCATTCGGACGACTTACCGTTGAAATCGCCAGCCACTAATACCTCGCACTTAGACGTTTTAAAGCTAGCCTCCAGCTCATCGATATCTTTCTGAAATTTTTCTAGCGTATCATTCGGTGAAAAATAGCAGCAAATTCTCATATTACCCGCGTCCAGCCACACAAATCCATATTTCGTTCTCTTGTGGTTCCTGATATTCAGCGTCTTATTATGTATTATTATGCCGGCTCTATCAGTAGCATCCTGATACAGGTCGGTGTGTCTAGAACCCTCCCGATTGCAGCTGCTACGTCATTTGCTGAAACAGTCTCGTCAATGTCTCTAATTTCTACACGTGTTTTTGGTGTGTTCTAATAATAATAATAATAATAATAATA
>BOPP01000025.1:849579-865170 GCA_017312745.1 Gryllus bimaculatus
CCGCTGTCTTAAAAGGAGACGAAGACACGCGGTTGCCAATTGCCAAAACAAGTACAGGTGCTATCAGTTATGGGTTGCATGTTACGATAAAGATCCAGAATCATGTTCGATTCTTCCAATAAATAATTCCCATGAATTCGCATGAGCTTTTCTAATAATAGTCATTACTTTGTTTCTAGCTTTTTTGCATCCTTTCTTGTTATTTTCAATTGCTATGACAAGGTACTTTTTTATAACTTTCGTGTTTGTGCTTAATACTTTTTTAATTTCATTCCAAATTTTTAAACATTTTTTTCAGAAATTTATTTGTCCGCCCTACTGCATCATTTGGTGGCTTCTTTAATATTTGTTGTAGATTTTGCCATTTTTTCTATTTCCATCTCTGTGATAAGGTTTTGAAGATGCTTATTTATTCTATTTCGGTAGAGGTTTTTCCACGCTCTCGTCTCTGAAAGATATATTTCGCAGACTCTGTATCATTCTCGCTGAACCTTGAATTATTTTTCAACCATCTTTTTTTAATAGTTTGAAAGCTTGGCAAACTAAGGCCTTTAGCCTTCATTCACCCATCTTATTAATTATTTTATACGAAACATGACTAAAAAGTGATCAGAATTTATATCGCAAAAAGATCCTTAAACAAGAATTTTAAGATTAATGTCCGAGATTATATTAAGTGATTCCAATACTTTTCCTCCCTATACTATAGTTGGTTTAAAGAGACAAATACGCCCGCCAAGAAATTCATATGAATTTGGTGACTAATGAGAAGCGGGGTCCATGCACCCGGCCTCAAGGCTGTTTCCATCGTCACCGCAAGCGTAGGTTAACACTGAACTATTTTGTTTTTCATTTTGGGCTCTTTTACTTTAAAACGTAGAAATGATTTTCCCAATCAATTAAATCCCAACTCATGTAAGTCTTCGAGACCAAGGAAAGTGACTGATTAGGACTGGAATTGGGGAGACCGGCATAAAACCAGTCATATAGTCCCAGGTTTAGGTTAAAATCATACTTTCGGTGAGACACAAATTTTCCGAAATTTTCTGTTTATTAGCACAAAATAGTATTTCCTTGTATTTGCACCTATCTTAGGCGTGGCACTAACAGACCTTACCCCTAGAACACACACACGATACACGCGCGTGCACGCACGCATATACGACGGTTGCATTTTATGTTTCGGGATTTGGCAACACTGGTATTGCAACCTGGCAACTCTATCGTAAAGTTGGATGTTTTGAGGTTATACGTACTCAGAACGATTTGACATACAAGCGCTATTTGTGTTGTTTACAGTAACTTAAAAGATTCATCTTGGCTCATAAATGGAATTAAATCGTGAACATTTTCGTGCGATTATTTTTTACAACTTTCGACGTGGATTAACTCAGCAACAGTGCATGGATGAACTTAATTCACTTTCTGGCGATGAAGCTTTATCAAGGACCAGTGTTTATCGATGGTATTGTGAATTCAATCGTGGTCGTAGTTCACTCCAAGACGAATTTCGCGAAGGTCGTCCAAAATCTGTTGTTCCGAAAACCATTGATGCTGTGCGTGAACTGATATTTCAAGATCGTCATGTGACCTATCGTGAGATTGAGACAACGTTAGGCATTAGTGGAACGAGCATACATTCAATATTGCATGAACATTTGACTGTCACACAATTTGTCAATCGCTCAAAAAAAGGCTCTTGTCGATTGGTCGAAAGAAATGGACAAAAAATACAATCACGGTGCGTCAAAACACATCCATGACATCGTGACAGGTGATGATTCGTGGATTTACGAGTCCGAAAGTAAACAGCGTCGACTATATGGGTGCTTGAAGATGAACAAAATCCAACAAAAGTTCGCACACGAAGCACTTCCAAACAAATGGTCGCCTGGTTTTTCGGAAAAACTGGACATGTCGCAACCGTACCACTAGAACAACGCAGAACAGTCAATTCTGAGTGGTACACAACGATTTGTTTGCCAGCTGTCTTCCAAGAAATCAGGAAAACCAACCGCCGAAAACGGATCACTCTTCACCACGACAATGCGAGCTCTCACACATCAGCTCAAACAACTGCATTTTTGAGCACCCAAAACATCGATTTGATGAGTCATCCGCAGTATAGTCCTGACTTGGCAACGAATGACTTATTTTTATTCCCGTACGTAAAAAACAAACTGAGAGGTCAACGTTTTTCGACACCTGAAGAAGCGGTTGCTGCATTCAGAATGCATGTATTGGAGATACCTCAATCAGAGTGGCAAAAATGCTTCGACAATTGGTTCAAACGCATGCAAAAGTGTATAGATCTTCATGGGGAATATTTTGAAAAACAATAAAGTGATTCTCGATGATTAATATTTGTTTTTGTTCTCTAATCCTGAAATCCTAAAAGGCAACCCTCATATTCATACGAAGTAAAATTCTATTCCTGTTGTCTCAGACCACCAAAGCACCATTACCACATTCTCGAATACTTTTTCTTTAATCTACCACAACTGCGAAAATATATACAATGGTTTTAGATATTTATATTTTTTCTAAAAAACTGAAGTTACTTTGTTGTTATTATTATTAATTGCTACAGATAATTCACTTAAGCACATACACAGAACAGGTTTCCTAAATTTAATGAGAGAATCTTATTAAACAAATGCATCAACAAAATAAAAATAATACCTTGATAGGAAGATACATGTCAATTTTTGATGACAGAGACTCATCCATAGTTGGGTCCAAAGTTGTGTCAAATAAAGGCGTTAAAACTGATCCTCTCTGCCCACAAAGGCGGCACAACTCCCTTCTCAGAGTTTCCAATTTGCGCTGTGTCGACGATAAGTCTTCCTGGTTATTGTTACGGTTTTGATAAGTTTTTGTATACCCTAGAAAGAAAAAAATAAATTACAGATATGAACAAATCATAAAGTAGTTTCTCTCTTCATAAAGGTGCACATTAAGGACATTGGAAATAATTTCAAATTTTCCTAACATGAAAGAGAATAATTATCCACCCTTAAAGGTTTGATTACACTAGCGAATCAAACAGAGCACACACTTTGTAAGCAAAATTACATGTTTTTTCCTGAACTGAAACCAAAATTTATCTAGGCAATTCTTTGGGGGTCAATAATCACTAGTAGTTCAATAAACAGGACAATTAACAGTGGTCCTACAGAATGATACTGACTTTCTTGTACAAGTTAGTTTCCTATTTCTTTCATTCTGGAACAGCTTTGAGCTTTTGAACAAACACGCTTCCACGCTTGTATCTATCAGCAACTAAATGGACCCGAGACTCTTGTGGTTCCTAACGCTTCACTGGGAAGTACACTAGGAAGATAATTTTTTCTGTTCTTAAAAAACACAAATCTTCCAATAAGGCATGTTTAATTTTTCTAAAATATGTGTAGTATTCGCTAAATTTAGCTTGAAACATCAACAGTTTTTAAATTTTGAACATTTTCTCCAACACAACTATATTTTTTTGAATTTTTTCTAGTACGTAGCAACTTTTGCTATTATGCCATAAACAAAGTGGTGCTCGTCTCATTTTAGGCGAACAAACTATTTTTGAAAATTGTAAAAAAAGTCAAAATTGGAAATTTGACTCTACCACGCTTTGTTTGTAGTGGGCAGATCGCAAAATGGCAACACGTCGGATTCAAATTCTTCTCAATGTTGCCGGTCGTAATGATCGTGTGAAGTAGTAGTTATTCTTATGAAAGGAAATAATGTAAGGAAGGTAATAGATTTAATTAGAACTAACGAATACTCATTTACTTTAAGAAGTTTCGATCGCTGATGTAGGAATTCAAAAATGTGTGGCTCACTTCGAAAAAATCCAAGTAAGCTTGTGTTGATAATGTTTCTGTATAATGTGCGGCAAATACTGCATCAGTTAAATGTATTCATGTTTGTTTCATTTGTAAAATTAAGAAATAACTACTGTTCCTGACTATCGAAATAAATGCAGATATGCACCATAAGCGCTTTATTTTAATTGGTAGAATTGAACTTTATTGTTTACAAAGTATCGATAAAGTATAGTAATATTAAGGGGGGGAAAAAACACGCAACAAAATAGTAGGCGGGCCCCAATAAAAAAAGTGGATAAATTGTGTCCGTATATTTAGTGAATTACTTCCTCTCATTCGCCGGCAAGAATAAGGCGTCATGAGATCAACAACTTCATAGAGAGGAAGATGCTCCGGAAATCGGACATCGTGGTGTCCACGGAAGCCACTTTCTCCGTTGCTAAAGAGGTTAGACTCAAATCTGCCCTGCTAATAAAAAGCCGAGAAGGGATCCACGTGGTCGGTGTGAGTGTCCACCACGAGGATGTGTTTAGCCTTCTGAAAGCAGGGGAGGAAAAGTGGTAAAATATCAACTAGTCATTCCCCTAGCAGCCCAACTTCATAGAGTGCCCAACGCCAGAATTCTGTCAGTGGTGTTTTGGGGCTATGCCAAAATTCATTCTTTTTCGACGTCTTCCTGCAACTAAAATTTTGAAGATACTTTTTCCTTAATGAAATCTGTTCCTTAATTACAGATGTTGAAATTAAATTGTGTAATTGATTTAATCGTGTAATGTTGTGCGAAATACAAGGAATTATTAAAAAAATTAACATTTTCCCCCCTAAAAAAACGCTCATATATTTGTCTTTAAAATTTCTCCTCAAATGTAATAAGGAACAGTAAGTAATATGTTGCTAGTCCCAATGACCACTTTTTTGACCATTCCCCCCCCTCCTCGAAAATTGCAAAACGATAACATTTTAAAATTACAAAAATTGAAGATATTTGCCTCCTACAAAGTCTGTTGTAAAAAATATGCTGGTTAGAAAATGTCATGTACAATTTTTTGTACAAAACTAGTAGTTTTCTCGTAATTTGCATCCGAAATTTATGCAACTTTAAAAAATTATTTTCTCAAAAACCTCAAAACTTTTTCTCTAATTCCCCCCTTCCCCCACTGATCAAATAAGGAACTCTTAAAAGAAAGCAGCGAGTCTCATTTTTGTTGAACTCTTGTAAAAACATAACATTTGAAAACCCCAAAATGAAAAATAATTTTTTTTGTCTTAAACAAAATGTGTTCTAAAAATCAGATCATTAAAAACTGTCAGGTATGTTTGCTTGAAAAAATAATACATTTTGCGAAATTTCTGTTTAAAATTAATGAAAGATGTACAGGTGTCCCACCAACTATGGGCTATGAGAAAAATCGTTGGAGAACATGAATAGATCAAAAGGACATGAAAAATAATTTAATTTTAATTACAATTTGCTATTGAAAATGCCAATATTAATCTGATTTTTACTATATTCTACAATTTGTATTCTCAATATTTCAATGCACTTTCTTTGAAACAATCCACAAACATTATTTGACATTGGCCCAATTAGGCTTTCTCTCTTAAAAATATGACTTAAATGTAAAATGAAAGAAAAATCATATATTTGTATTAACTTTTATTTAACTTTAACTTTATATTACCACCATATGCTGCCTTGGGCTACAATGGAAAAAAGGATATTTGAGAAGTTCATTGTTAATCAACAAGATAAGGGGCATATCATCCTCATAGTTACCATACCGTTACAAGCAATAGTGGTTACTAATGACCTAGAAGTTCAAGCGACCTTAAATAAAAAAAAAGATAAGGGGTATTATTTACTTCTGTGAATTCAGTCTCATTGTTGGGGTATAATTTAGTTGAATGAAATGCAGTTTTAATTGTCAAATTTTGTGTTATTTGCTTGAAAATATATAGTTTTTTTACTGAATGTTCAATAATTTGTAATGAGTTTTATAAACAATTATGACTGAGATGTGTTAATTCAAGAACGGGACCAGCCCCAATTTCTTTGCCTTTGTTGCTAGATATGAGGTAAAACTTTAAAGGAAAATCATGGAACCATTTTTGAGAAAATAATTGTTTAAAAATATATATGCTCCTGTGGCACCACTAATTTCTTCAAAATACTGATTTTCCTTTTCATCCCATCTCAAAAGAATGAAAAGTAGTGAATACAACATAATAATATTCATATTGAAAGATTTTTTTTTGTATACATTTTTCAAGTGAAAATAGCAAAAGAGTACAATTGTTCGCTAAGTGTCAGTATCAAATAAAGAACTTGTTCAATTTGAATGAAATTAACAAAAAACCATGGTTATTCGTTTAGTTTATGAACATCCCACGTGTCCATACTACATTCGGAATCATTACTATTGTTAATATTAATCTCAATAGATACAAAATTTAAGAACATAACATAAAAACTACAAATTAAAATGAGAGGAAATGAAAAAAATAACTTACCTGCAACATGCAAATCGCTAGGAACTGAAGTAGCAAAGTAATCATGATCAATTATTGCAGAATCTGAAAAAGAAAAAATAGAACTCGTAAATAAAAGCTGTTTGGAGATTATCAAGTTCTGTTCAAAAAAATTCCAATCTCCAATAATCACTGAATTCACATTCAAAATTGATAATGATAATAATTTGAAATGGGTAGAATATATATATAGAGAGGGAAAGAGAGAGAAAGAGGGAAAGAGAGAGAAAGAGGGAAAGAGAGGGAGAAGAAAAGAGAGAGGGGGAAAGAGAGGGAGAAAGAGAGAGGGAAAGAGAGGGGGGAGAAGGGAAAGAGAGGGGGGCGAGAGGGAAAAGAGAGAGAGGGGAAAGAGAGAGAACGGGAAGCCTTGCCTAGGAGGCATCTTTTTCTAAAACAACCATTTGAAAGTACTTATTGCAGCTTGGGCATTCAGAATAACCAGTTTGTTTGACAAAACATGCTTAAAAATGCTATTTTCGACATTTCCTCCCCGGACGCCTGTGCGCGCAGACACACATACACACACATGCATGAGCGCATGCTCACATGTAGGCATGCACCTAAACACGCACGCACGCACGCACACACACACGTTTCCACGGCAAAATGTGGAGAGAGACAAACATCACTCCTCATGCCGGTAGCGACTTCTGAAACCTTCGTGAGTGATTTCTGAAACACCGGTAGTGACTTCTGAAGCACTAGGATACCAGTGTCCCAAGAGAATTGGGGTGTGGTAGACACCTCTGCTGCAAAAGGTTTAAAGAAGCTTCAGGTAGAAGGGCAACAGGGAAGGAGTATTCTGTGTCTTCAGTTGGCATAGAGCGATAAGCCGACCTGCCTTTCCCGTGATGTAATGCCTGATGGCGGTACTGTGGGAAGGGAATCAGAGGAATGGGAGGGTTTTTTAATGGGTAAGGCACATGCTAGCTGTGAATCTCACACACTGCTGAGTGCTGGCCTCCACAGCGACTTTAGACGATTTTCCCCTACCCCTGTAAAACACACACACACATAAACACACAGACTATTTTTTGTGAGTTACTCTCTTCCTCACCAACAAATAATTTGAACTCTTCACTATCCTCATATGTGTCCGTAACAGGGGAATGCTCCTGTAGGTGTGGTGTATCTCGATCCTTTGGATATGGTGGATCTAAACAAAAGGGCCAAATTACACCACTGTTACATAATTAACACATGTATACTACATACACGCACACACCAACTATTTCTTGTAAATTAATATCATCCTCACCAACAAATAATTTAAATTCTTCACTATCCTCATGTGTGTCTGCAACAGGAGAATGCTCCTGTAGGCCTGGTGTATCTTGATCCTTTGGATAAAGTTGATCTGAACAAAAGAGCATATATTAGACCATTGTGAAACAATACACCACACAGAGAAGCATTTTCAAATATAGAATAAATAATTGTATATTATATATAATAATATAATAGTATAATATAAATATAGATAAAATCACACAAGTAACACAGTAAATAAGATTTAAAGTGATAACAATCCACTACATTTGGCATGTAGTAGCACAAATAAATGACAATAAATTACCATGTACTTTTATTTCATATCAAATCCTCATTAGGTAAGTATGATGTAACAGCTGCAATGTTTGTGTTTAATAGAACATTTCTCACCAGAAATTTGTAAATTAATATCTTCCTCACCACCAAATGGGTTGAATTCATTACTATCCTCACGTGTGTCTGCAAAAGGTGCATGTTGTTGGAATTCTGGTAGATCTTGATTTTGTGGATGAAGTGGATCTAAAACGTAAAAAAATGGAAACATTACACCACTATAAAACAATAAATCCCACAGAAAATGAAATAAAAAATAAATATAATAATAAAAATAATAATAATAATAATAATAATAATAATAACAAAAATAATATTTTTATTTTCCCAAGAATTTCATTGATAGTATACAACAGATGTTACAATTTACACAAAAAAATTAGAACAACAAAACCCATCACCATAAACACAACAAAATATGAAGAAAGAATACTAACTTTGCTTGACTACATTACATCTTGTTTACCCTTTTAGCGAAAATAGCGTTATCAAATTTATTTTATCAAGTACCCTCTCTCCATTTTATCCTTTTATCCCTCCCTCCAAACCCTAAGTACTTGTACTTGTCTGAGAGGGGTGTGTTACATTGTACTTTTGTTTGCTTGGTTTTTCTATACAGTGAATAATTAACAATTGTCATAATTACTAACTGACTAATTACAATCAAATTATTATTATTATAAAAAAAAATCAATAAAATTGAATGAGAGTAGGCAACAGTAAAATATGGGAGTTACACAACAACAGGAATATTATACATTATTGCAAATTAAAATATTTAATGACAGCAGTTAACAGTAAAAATGAAAGATGTAGTTGTACAGAATTAACAAAATAAAATCTTGTAAATGACAGTACTAAACAGGCAAAAATTAAAATTAAGATATACTTAATTAACATGTTCGAAATTAACAAATAAATTATAAATAAAACAAAATGGCAGTAAATAACAAGCTAAAGAGATAACTCTTGATTTTTCTCTATAATAACAACAATAATAATAATAATAATAATAATAATAATAATAATAACAACAATTATTATTATTATTATTATTATATTATTATAACACATTTGGTTAGTTGTGGTGGAGCTTGGGAAGTATCTCATGACTCTGACCTGCTAATGCCTGGCGGTATCTCCCGCATACTACTGGTAGGGCCTCCCTTGCCGGACAGGTCGAAGGAGAGAGACGAGACTAAAAAGTACTCCAGAAGTGGGAGCAGCGCCTATCTCTAAGAGCGGCAACTACCAACGTGAGAAGGCCAATGTTTCCAAGGGCGAAAGAAGACGCCAGAGTCCCACCGGCTTAGGAGATGAACGATCTGACACAAACTTCCTCTTAAGGGAAGGAGGGGTTCTTTGAGCAGGTGAAGCCAACCCTTGTAGGGGAGTCAACCCCAAAGAAATCCTGCAGGCCTAGGCGCAGCAAAGTGGCAGCCCCACTACTGGTTTAACGCTAGTGGTAGCATTAAAACGCTAGGGGAAGGAGACCCCGAAAAGAAACCCATGCTGGAAGGTCCCTCAGGATCAACTGTTATGGTGCAGGGGATCGGAGCCCCAGCACCGGCAGTGGGGGGTGGGCAAGCCAGCCCCGGTGGTCGTCATCCAATGACTCAAAGGACCACTGAGCGTCTGTGTTAGATAGTGCATCTAACCCCTTGGCTGGAAGGTGTGAAATGCAGAGATCTCCTCTGGACACCCCCGCAACACCTGGTGTAACTTCAGGTTCAAGTAGAGAACACATTATTATTACACACCCGGACTGAAATGGAATGCTGTGGACTGGACGCCAGAAAGATGGGAAGCTATCCAAAACCTGGTAAAGGAAAATTAATGATAGTAAGAAAAACTTTGGCCACAGCACAAAAAGATGTGGGAACGCTAAAGAACAGATGGCAGGACATAAATGAAGAGCAAGAGTGGGTGCATCATAAAGTACTCCTCGTGAGGAAGAGAGACGTACATGCCAAGAATACTAGCTACGGTAAGAAGAGGGATGGTGCTCTAAATGGATACGGCGCAAGAAGTAGCAGAAGAGAAGAGAGAGTTTCCAGAGATCCTACGCTCTCTGTCAAATATGAAAGAGAAAGTCATGGCAAGAGAAGAGAAATTAGATGCTATGTGAGCACAAAGGAAAGAGGGCGGTACCTAGTGCACCAGAGGAGTCACATCAAAGAAGTAAAAGGAAAAATAGCTAACAAACAGAGGAGTGTAAAACAAGTGAGAAATTCCAAAGCTATCAAGGCGACAGCTAGTGAAGGAGAAACATTCTCAGGCATAAAGAGGATGAAGAATGATGTGGATTCTGAAGTTTACTGTACGAAGATACTGCCTGCAAGGGCGCGAAAGGTGAATGTGCTCATTGTACTAGAAAAACTGGTAACACGCAACAAGCAAAAGTGAGTGCTCTTAGGCGGAAACACCTAGTTGAAATTAAGGATATTGTCGAAACTGTTACGATTGAAGAGGTAAGGAAGCGGTGAGCAAGACAACAGACGTAACGACAGGCCAGATCTCCGACTCTTGTAGGTTACATAGGGGATATGGAGGCATGCAAACAGCCACAATGCTACTGGGTGCAAAGGTAGCCCAAAAGCTCATAACTGCAGCAAAAATTAAAATCTGCTGGGTTAACTTTGGAATCAGAGAAAAGCAGCAGATATTAAGATGTTATAGATTTTTAGACTCAGGTCCCGATCGAAGTAAAACATGTTACAGATGTGGCAAAACCAGCCATGGTATCAAGAATTGTACTGGTAAACTGCAGTGTGTTATATGCAAGGAGGGAAACAAAGGCGATAATCATCTGCGTGGCGTGGGATTTGATGCTGCAGGTAGCTGCTGAAAGGATGCTGCTGGATGTGCTGCTCGTCAGCGAGCAAATTTACTGCGACATATGGTATCAGGATGCTACTGGAAGAGCATTATAATGCATAATAAGAAGTTGAGTATCAGGAAACACAAGAAAACGAAATACGGGGTTGTATGGCTGGAAGTGGGCTGGATGAGCTGGATGCTAGTTTGAAGAAGTCTAAAAGCGTGGTATCAGTGTACGGCGATTTCAATGGTAAGTCGACATGACAAAGAACGGAGCATAAGAACATCACCTGTCTAAATCACAAATTCGACTCAGAGCTAAGTAAAGGGATTGGAGTGCAAGACATTTTGTGGGTTCAATAGAAGTACACTAATACAAAAATGCATTAATAATTATGTATTGCACCAACAAAGTGTTTCATATAAATTCCAAATGCCAAAGCCTTGTCACCCCAACTTCAAAATGCATAGCAAAGCAGCAATTACAGTAAGTATATAGAAACACACAGTCCATAAATTATGTAACGCTGATTTGGAGTATTTTGAATATACCCCTGTAACACAACCATAATACGTGCTTGATCCCCCTAAATAATTACGTAATGCTTGTGACAACACCCCCCCCCCCTTGTAAATGCAATAAATTATAGTAAAAACAATATGTGTTCATTTTACTCGAAATGTATATTAACATGACTTTTCCAAAGCCTTTGATACTGTAAACCATGTTCTTTTACTTCATGTGTTGGAAGAAATTGGTATCCATGGTACAATCTTGAATTGGTTCTATGGTTACTTAACTGGGAGAACGCAGAATGTGAAATATAAATCCTTCGTTTCTAGAAATATATATGTCACATCTGGAGTCCCACAAGGTTCTCACCTAGGCCCACTATTATTCATTCTATTTGTAAATGATCTTAAGAAAACACTTCCATATTCAAAATTCCTACTTTTTGCTGATGACTTGAAAATTTATAAAACTAAATTACAAGACTGTTTCGATTTACAATGTGACTTAAATACATTCTTAGATTGGTGTTCATCAAAATGTTTGAATTTGAATAATGGTAAATGTAAGTCCTTGCCTTTTACTAGATCTAGTAATCCCATTGTATTCAATTATGAACTTGGAGATGCAATGTTGGAATCAGTCTCATACTTGAGAGATTTGGGTGTTATTTTTGATCAAAAAATGAGTTTTCATCTACATATTGACGATATTTTAATAAATCAAATCAGATGTTAGGATTTGTGAGACGTATTGCATCTGATTTTACTGAATTACATCTGAATGTGCAAACCATCAAAACTTTATATTTAACTCTAATAAGACTGATATTATTACATGGCTCACAAATATGGTCTCCCTTTTACCAGAACCAGAATAGGGATTATTTTGATGTACTTTTTCTGTATAATTTGATAAATCATGATATAGACTCTTCAGAATTACATTGTAAAATTCCGTGGGCTAATCCAGTGCGTGATCTGCATTCTACAAACAGTATGTTATTTAATATCCCTTTTGCGAGATCAACCTTGTACTATTATGTGCCATTATGGAAAATGTGTAGAAGTTCCAACTGTAACCGCATTAACTTATTTTGTTCATCTTATAAATTTTAAAAAACTTATAAAAACCTGTTACTAAATGATTTTCAATAATACTGTAATGTAAATGATATTTAATAATTGGGCGATTGCCTGTAATTATATGTATATAAATAAACATGTATGATAATTATTTATGTCCGAATTAGTTGGCAATGCTACCTGCACCTAACAATAAGATTGGAGCAAGTAGTGAGTGAAAGTACTCATAAGAATGACAACTTTTTATCACAAGCCGTGCACACAGCATCATGGATTACGCATGGGCACGAATCTACTGTACCCTACAATACAACATAACAGTACCATTCCCATTTTGAATATTTTCTAATAAAAAATTTAAAAAATATTTCCATTTATTGTAATATTGTAACAATGTACATCTCATAACTAATTTATTTGTTTTTAAAACATACTGATTAGTTAATATTTTAATACAAGATTTAAAAACAGCAAAAATTCAGCAAATGTTGAAAAATGTTAAAAAATAAATATCAATGTTTCATAACAATAAACTTAATACCCCCTAACGCAATGTAATGCTACTTCAAACTAATTCACCCCCACCGCCTCTTTGGTGTGATGAAATTTATGAATGACCCTTTATGACTAAGTGGAACTCTAAACTATACACTTGGACTCATGCTACTTCCAGAAAATTCCCTCTAGCAGTTGAACTACCATTTATCACATACCTGATATTCCCTGTGAGCAATAACCAGTGATTTTGCGAATTAGCAATAACATACATCTTTTTCACGGTTTAACACATCATTTTCAATAGTATAATATACATTGATTACTCAGGCAGTTAACTTGAAGGTCATGTTGTAACCATTGCAGTGTCAGGTACATACTGTTTTGGAGCACTTATAGTTTCCACTTGTACTTATCTCATAAATGTGAATGATAAAGAAGGGCAAAGGACAAAATAATATTGGATGCCCTAGGTGAAAATACTAATGGAGAAATTTGTGATGAATCTAACAGAGAGGAAAAGACTAAAACCACATTGTTTGTGGTGCATCAGACAACGCATTGGGGAATAACTTCCGCTTTTGGCAGTGATGAACGTAGGTGGATTCAACAGTTGCAAAGACTAAAACTAAAATTAGTAGATATAAATATACCAAAACACCACCCTGAGTGAGTGACCGACTATCTCACACTTGTTGCTGCTCATAAACGCCTATCTTAAGAACACTCGAAGGTGAGTCAACTAATGGAGATTTCTTACTATTCACAAGTCCCTAAAGCACACACTGCAAATAGTCTATCAAAGATGATCTATGAAAGTTTTTTTGAAACCAAAATAAAACAATTCTGATTGTTCAAATGTTTTGTTTACATCCTATTTCTTCTCATTACAGACTATTGAAGGTAAATGCTTTCATGGGGCTAGAAGGTTAAACATTTTTACATAAATGTTGCAGTGCCATTAACAACAATCTGAAGATAGATAAAAATGAACATATCTTAACTGTGACATCTCTTAACATATTTTAACTATCAAAACATCTCATAATTAATTTTAAAGAAACCGGTTCCTGAAATAGCTTTACAGAAGTCTGACAATGAAATCATCAGAAAGAGTTAGCATTAAACACAAGACGTTTACAAGGTTAAAGTAGGGTACACGATACACTCTTAGAGAAGCGGGTAGGCATGAAGGGGGCAGGGAGAAAGAAAGGGGGGAGGGGTCTCCTTAAGCCCTACGTCAAATTACACTATGCACTCTGACAGAAATGAATGAAACTTACTGATAGGTGATTTTTACAGCAGTTTGACTGACGGTTTTATAACCCAAAGATAAGGCATTATTAATACTTGAATCATACTCAACTTGCTTCCCACAAACCATGACCTTCCGCACGTGAGGAGTGGACCCTTTCTTGTTACACTTCCACTCAAAACCCAAAACTCAAAATGCATAAAAAGCTCCATTTATTCTCACCATCATAGCACAGACACTCAACACTCAAAAACACAAATCACAAAGAATTTGAAGAACGCAAGAAACTTAACTGTATGTCACCAACATAGTTAATCACTTCGACAGCTACCAATCACAGGAAATAACATATACAAAAACACATCTATGTGATTTTCTAGGTCGGGCAGCTGTCGAAGTGGTTAGCTAACGTTTTTGTAATGAAGCTTCGGCAAAATATTAGGGCGAAATTGCCCCCTCTCCTCCACTTTTGACATCACTAATTACAAACCATAAAAATTATTTCAGAAGTAAATTTTTTGGTTAAAATTTAGTATACGGTACACCCTTAGAGAAGCGTGGCGGCGGAGGTGGGAGAAAGGAATGGGAGGGTGAAGGGAGGGGGAGGGCGAAGGGAGGGGGAGAAGGGGAGTCACCTTAAGCCGTCCCTCAAATTACGCTAAGCACTCTGATAGCAATAAATAAAACTTACCGATTGGCAATTTTTACTGCTCGTAGAGTTTGGGAGCGTCCTCAAGAAACAACAAAAACCTCTCAGTTGGCTTTTTGACCCCTTGAAGGCGTCTCCAAACATATTCTGCCAGGTAGCTGTCGAACTGGTCAGCTGTGCGAACCATGACCCCTTCCGCACTGAACCCTTTCACACATGAGGAGTGGCCCCTTTCTTGCTACACTTCCACTCGAAACCATCACACAACTCCTTTCGCTTGGCCAACCTCATTGGACACTTACACACAAGACACCTAAATCCTGTAGCAATCAAACCACGTTCTTGCGCCCATTCAATAACAGCCAAACACCCCCTTCAGTGCAATGCGTAAAAAAAGCCACATTTATTCTCACCATCATGGCACAGACAATCAACACTAAAAAACACAAACCACAAAGAATCTGAAAACCCAAGAAACTTAACTGTATGGCAGCAACGTAGCTAACCTCTTCGACAGCTACCCCGACACAGAAAAACATCACTTCAACGCTACTAGACACCACCATGTAATGAAGGTTCGACTACTACGGTGAAGTGACCTCCCCTCCTAACTTTTGACGTCACGTCCGTGACCAATTACGAAATTACAAACCATTAAAATTATTTCAGAATGGATTTTTAAATTTAATTAAACCGCCCAATGACCGATTTAAGTAATTAATTAATTATGTGTGTGTGTATATATAATTAATTATTATATATATATATATATACATATATATATATACATATATATATATATATACATATATATATATATATAT
>BOPP01000025.1:870407-891812 GCA_017312745.1 Gryllus bimaculatus
CCTTCATAGAAAATATTCGTATATAAAACATTTTTTTTATCTTCAGATCATGACATTCTTCACAATTCAGAGAAACATTTTCTTGTCAACAGAAACTTTTATGGCACACACACTATAATCTCAAACTGTAAAACTGCTTTTATAACTAAAATTATTTTGAGTTTGTTTATATAAACGTTTAAGTGACATAACAAATCTTTCATAATGAAGTATGATGTACAGGTAAAACAATATTTTTTTACATTTTTCTAAAAGCACATCAATTATTATACAAGATTTTGGAAGGAAAATGGCCAGCTAATATTTCAATTAACCTATTGAGTATAACGTAAAAGAAAAAATTCATGAATATAGAAAATAATATTGAAAACATCTAACCAATTAATATTTAATAATTATAAGTTTAACTTTTTCTTTTGAAAGGATTAGGGAAATTGACAGGGTATGTAATAAAAACTGACTTTTTGAGATAGAATTTTATTGTCATGAAGGTAATTAACTTTTGTGTAATGCTGTCTATTAAATTTTATGTATTAAACTATTGTGACATTCTGATAAGTGGCAAATGCTTGATGTTTAAATACAAATACGAATTTCATTCGTACCAACCGAATGCTGCACAGCAACTACATAATGTTTCACATAAAAACTTTTTATCATAAAGTAACGCACATATGGCTGTCGTTATCACTTCATACTTTTGGTCGCGCAAGTTTTTCTTGAATATTTATGGCGCGGGGGGTGCGGGAGAGAAGTCCGCTGCTACGTCACAGCCATAAAAGAGCGTACCAACTGTTGAAATGACTAGCAGCCGCCCAACAGCGTGGATGAACTCTACGTAAATTATAGCAATTACTCCGAGCATCGGAATAGCTGGTCGCGTTCATTCACTGGCCGTGTCACCAGCACATTCAACATAATCATCGTCGATAGCTTACTTCCCAAATATCCCTTTTTTTTGAATTATTCGATTCAACTTCTGTATGTTTCGCAAAAGCCTTTCCAGTCGCAGATGTGACATGTGGCAGAATCGTAGTGTGTAGTTCACAGAAGGTGTTGCACCGGCAATGTCTCCAGTGAATTATGGTAAAACTCTTTAATTTAAGCCCATGCTACACTCTATGGATGAGGTCACAATTGTAAGGCGGAAGACGATAACAGTATTACCCCTTTCAGAAGCATTTTGTCTATTACATAAACCGTTTCGGTCGGTTTTTGGCCAGTATGAGTCGAACAAATAACTTTTACGCCTGATTTGTGATCACAATTAATTCCCTCTTCCTTAACATTCTATCATGTTTCAGTTTGTGGTCGTATCTTGACGGACTCTTTCGACTTGTCTAGAATGGTAAGGGGCAATTATCCATAACTATTGACGGTGCGGCGTATATTTGGGTAATTGCATATTGAGAACCATTTTTTCAAAATTATGTGGAGTTCAATTTGTCCATGGTAATCCCTTGTGAGTGTCCTTCCATTTATTTAGGTAGCACTTCAATAAAAAACATTTCGAGAACCTGCACTAACAATAATGAGTCGTTTTGCAGAACTGCCCCACGAAGTCACCCCCCCCCCCCCCCCTTTTCCCCCCCCCCCCCCCCCCCCCCCCCCCTCCTAAAATATCATTCTTTGCCCAGCACTTTCCTGTGGTCATATTATTGTCTATCCAAGATTCATCTAAATAAATATCTCCCTTCCTTCTCTCTAAAATGCTTCATTCTCACCAGGTAATCGAGATCTCCAATCTACATATCACCTCTGTTCTAACAGTAATTTTCGTTTGTTCTGAACTTTCTTCCAAACGAATCCCATAGATTTCAAAATGGTTCGAAGTGATGAAGGGCTCCAATTCCAATTGATTTATTGTTTCAGCACTGGTAGTAGTTTTGTTATTGTAGACGACCTTCTGGACAGTGTAAAAAATCATGAATAGTGTCCCTGATACTCTCTTATCGAAATCGTCCAACAGGATTTTCCCGCGTGTTCTTGTTCGGCAACAAATAAAAAAAAGTTCATGCACTTACATTCGCGACAAAATAAAACATAATAATATTTCCAAATAAGAAGTGTCATGTATTTCATTTAAATAAAAACGACAGTAGTACCTCTTTTTGCCTGGAGTTTCAGGTGACTGATCTGGGTGCAAAACCTTAAATTTTTTTATTCTATTCACTGATTGCAATGCTTGCACCCGTGTAAATGGCGCTCTCTTTAAGGCTTGGTTAAGGGGCAAGGAGCGACTTGTTCTCTTTCTCTCTTGACAACAGCTCTACCACGTTACATATTTTCCTCTCTCGCACTATGAAGAGTGTGGAATACGCGCGAGATGTGGCGTTCTCGGAGTTTCCCGAGAGGTCCTGGGACTGCGGTCTGCCATTGTTGATCTTCACGTAAAGTTGTGAAGAATAACAGTGATCAAATGTCCAAATAAGATTTCTACCAGATAAAATAAGCCAAAGTCGTATAAAAGGAAGAAGGCAATAAACTAGTCAATCAAATAACAGTAACGTAACGTTAAACAAACCAAAAGCAAAAACGTCGTAAAGTATGGAACAATATATTAACAAACCACTAATTACACACTTGCACGAAAATAACTTCGACTGTTTTGAATGTAGGAGGGGGAATGGTAGCACTGTCAAATGATACGTCCTTTCCGAGTCGGACCAAGAATTTCACGGCCGTGCTATTCAGCGCTGGGCATGAGTTAGGGAGTCCGTGTATCAAGAAAACTTGCGCGACCAGTACACGTGCCATCAAGATGGCGGACCGCGCAGTGTTCAATTTGCAGCGCTCTGAAAGGCAGGAGGGTATTTTTTTGAATAGGTCTAGTACTATATTCCAAAGTCTTTACTTCCCCGTTCTTCCACGCAACCAACGAGTTAGAGATATATCTCAATTCGCTGAGATATATCTCTAAACTCGTTGCACGCAACCGATGGAAACAAGTTCCTACTAGCGCTCCTAGTGTCCTGGTACTTCAGCGTCAAAGACATCAATATGATTCTTACCGAAGAAATACTTTTTTTTTTTTTTTTTTTTTTTTTTTTTTTTTTTTTGACCTCACGAAATAAGACTCATTTTTACCTACTTTTTCTGAGACTTAATTATATTGAATGGTTTAAGTTACGGAAAATAATAATGTACAAACGAGGTGTTTTGTATATACCAAGAATAAAATGGTTATAAAAGCAAGATTCCTCTTGCCTTAACACTTTTAGTGATACATTTGGTATTTTTTCATTTGCTTTCTTTAAAAAGCACTTTATCGATACATTTTATCTCCGCTTACATGCAAATTAGTACACTTCTCACATACAATATTATCCAATTGAATATTAATTATTTGCATTAATTGTTTTTTTACCTCAAGTTTACTGTGACGTAAACAATTTAGAAAGTCTCTATCAAAAGCACACTTAATCTTAGAAAACAAGCTAATAGCTAATTCATTTTGGTAGGAAAGAGTGGCATTCACATACTGCTTAGTCAGAATAAGCGAGTTTCTTAATTTGTTTTTCACGTACATTCGATAGACTAGTTTTACGTGAAGAACGAACGCGAGTCCTTTTGAATTTCATATTTAAACCAGCAGAAAACTGCACAAACTTTTCCTGCCATAAGGAAGGATGTCAAGTACTGAATCCAGCTACGCGAAGCGGAGGAGGGGGCACGCGCCACGGCTAGCAGAATACAGCTTTAAATGGGAGCCTTCCCTCTGCGCCGCGGCCGCAGCGTTCTACCTGCTCCGGTCCCTTTGTTCGTCGTCGCCGGAGGGTCGGCGAAACCTACCCCTCCAGACCCCACCCCCTTCCACGGCGGGCGGCGGTGCGGCCGTGGCTCCGGCGGTGGCTGCGTCGGAAGGGCTCTGCTGCTCGAAGGAAGCGCGCCGCGGTCGCGCCGGGGGAAGGCGCCCTTAGGCTGTATGAATTTACACCAGGTTCTGCCACTAGATGGAGCTGGCATCAGTGTTTCTCGATATATCGCGAAGTGACCTGTATTATCTCTATAGTATTTGTTATAATTGATTTTGGTACAAACGAATGATAATAGTTGTTTTCACTGAGGTGGCGGCACCAACTTCAAGGGCATCGACTGATCTCGACGATTGCCGGAAGGTCCCCTTACCCGAGGCTTCGGGGTCCTAAGCAGTCGGTATTAACGATATTATATAATAACTCTCTGGCATTACCAGAATATCTGCGTCTCGCGGCCACATGTACTACGCATGCGTTGAAGTCTGAAAGGCCACAGCCTTCGTGTTCCCTCTTTTTACCGCCCTAGCAATCTGCAAAAGCCTCATCGGCTGCAGGAAAATATGTATCCTCAACTTAAATAAAGACGAAAAAGTACTCCAGAAGAGGACCTCAGCGAAGAAGTGCTCCAGAAGAGGACCTCAGCGAAGAAGAGGAAAGATAGACGACCTCAACGCCACCAGGAGGACCCATAGATGACCTTAAGGACAGGATGCAGAAGAAAACCTTCGCATAACAAACAGGACCTCAAAGGGGTAGGCAGAACTCCTAGCTCAATGAAGGCAGTCTGCCTAGGGATGGTGACCCGAAAAGATACCCAGCAAGTCAGAAGGCTGAAAGTTGGCAACCCCAAAATCTAACTATCCAGCTGTGGACCCGTAATCCGCACTGAAGAAATAACTCTTACTCGAATTCCTCACAGTAAAGAGCCTGCTGACAATGGAATCCGACCGACGCGCGCAAATGGGCAACGATTCACGGAAAAATCAAAAACTGCCACTTGGAATATCAGAGGGTTAGGAATAAAAGAACAGGAATTAGAAAACATTTTAAAAGAAAAGAATATAAATATATTAGTAGCCACTGAAACAAAGAAAAAGTTAAAAGGAACTAAAGATTTAGATACATACTGCATGCTGTACAGTGGAGTACCCCAAAATGTCAGAGTAAAAGCAGGAGTAGTCTTGTTTATAGATAACTGGAAAAATAAGATAGAAAGTTACACCTTTGTAAATGAAAGAATAATAAATGCTCGAATAAAAATATGTAGAGAATATCTAACAATCATAGGAGTATATGCTCGGGAAGAAGGCAGGAGAGAAGACACACAAACATTTTATGAACTACAACAGGAAGTACACAAAACTAATAAAAACGATCACTTAATAGCATGTGGAGATCTAAATGCTAGAGTGGGAAACTCACAAATCCCAGATATTGTAGTAAAGCGAGAAGAATATTATATAAACATGAACGGCCGGGAGCTAAGACAATTTGTCAGCATGAATCATCTTAGTGACAAATAACTTCTTTCGAAAGAAATATATTCACAAATACACATGCACAGCTAGAGGATGTAGATCGATAATAGACTTCTTTTTAATAAATGATAAACTAAGACCTCAGTTGAATGATGTGAGAGTATTTAGAGGACGCGATATAGGCTCAGATCATTATATTCTAATAGCTGATTTTAGGATATGGGCAAAATGGATAAAGATTAGAACCAGACAAAAAATACCTCAAGAAGAAGTATATACTTTTATTTTAGCATTATATAGCATATACTTCCAAGAAGAAGTGGAAAGTAATCTCTACCAATGCAGACTCCAGAATACCTTCTGGAAAAACCAACTGAAGACAATCTAGACTTAGAATGGGAAAACGTGCGAGAATTTATTCAACGAGCTGCAATTGAAGCCCTAGGAAGAAAAATAAAATCAGAAGTAGAAAGGCCATACGGAATCTGGAATGAAGAAACAGCGCAAGCAAGAGTAAAGTTAACAGAAAGCATAATTACAAATGATAAAAACAATCAAGAAAAACAAAAAAAGAAATGCAGCTAACACAAACGTGAGAAGAGCACACCAAAAACTTGGAGAAATTTATAAGCTAAGTAGAACATGACATACACAGAAGACAAAATATTGCTTACAAAGTCCTAAAACATATAAATAAAGAACAAAAAGATGTAGCAGAAATAAGTATGATAAACAAAGATTTATGGATAATACATTACAGAGAACTTTGGTGCAGGAAAATAAGACAAAATGAAGAACAACAAAGAGATTGCCAAGAAAAGGATGAGACAGTCGATTTGATCGACATAGATGAATTGAAAACAATGAAAAAGAGGAAAGCTTCAGGAAGAGATAAGTTAAATACAGAACTGTTCAAATATGGTGGAATGGTGTTGTTATGGAGACTGTTACACATAATAAACGAATGCTGGCAAAAAGGTCAAATACCAGAGGAGTGGAAAATAGCAGAAGTTATATTGCTACTTAAAAAAGGCGACCGAAACGAATTTAAAAACTATAGAGGGATAAGCTTGCTCAATTGCATATTCAAATTGTATGCCAGAATAGTAAATAAAAGACTGAAAAGTATTGCAGAAGTACTGATGGGAGAAGAGCAAAATGGTTTCAGGAAAGTAAGATCAACCACAGATAACATATTTATAGTACAACAAATATTGGAGAAAAGAAGAGAATATAACCTGCAAACTCATCTAGCATTTAATTTCGAAAAAGCCTTCGACAGTGTAAATAGAGAAACTTTGGCACATCATGGAAAAACAAGGCTATCCACAGCATCTAATAAAGGTGGTCAAAAGCTTATATGAAAATACTAAAATAGTAATAAGAATAGGAAACACAGTATCTGAAGATATAACAAATAAAGGGGTAAAGCAAGATTGTCCTATATCATCTACATTATTTAATATCTATGTGCAGAACATAAGTCTTCAAAACAGAAAGTTGACACTGGTATAAGAATGACCAAAGAAAAGATATTAAAGATTTTATTCTATGCTGATGACGCAGTTATTATTTAGGAAACAGAAGACGAACTACAGAGAGTAGTTAACCACCTTAATAAAATTTGCAAAAGTTATGACATTAATATATCAAAAGATAAAACAAGTGATGGCATTCAGGAGGAGGAAAAAATAAGGTCAAAAATTGTCATTGAAAACAAAATTATAGAGCAAGTTCTCTCCTTTAATTATTTGAAATAAGGGTGTAAAATAAGTTATGAAAAAGATAAAGATATTGACAACAAATCAACGAAATATCAAAAAACATATGGAACGATACACAACACTTTAAAAAATAAGACAAGACCGGAAACAAGAATTAAATTTTACAATACCATGGCAGCTCCTACATTACTTTACGGCTGCGAAAGCTGGGTATTAACACAAAAAACACCGGCAACAATACAAAGTAGTGAAATTAAATTTCTGCGAAGAATAAAAGGATGCACAAGAGAAGACCGAATAAGAAATGAAAAAATAAGAAAAGTTACAAGTGACATCAATTAATACTAGAATGCAAGAATATAGACAAAGATGGGCAGAACATGTGGAAAGGATGAGTGATATCAGACTTCCCAAAGCAGCTTTGTTATACGCGCTGAGAGGAAGAAGAGACGTGGGAAGGTCACGAAAACGATGGAAACTGTGAGGACGGAACAGGCAGTAGCCTAATCCATGAAGTGAAGAACTTAAATAAATTCCCGCCTCTCCAGAGTAACTGGAGAGAAAAAGAACTAATTTTTCCCTCTCTCTCTAGCGTAAGTTCACAATTGAGTGGGAAGTACAAGATGCCAATCATATAAATCCAGCCGAATCTTGTAATAGTTCATTTCAAAATTATCAATAAACACATCATAAAAGGATGTAAGTTTTTTGAAGAAAAACAGCTTTTGTTTTTCATAAAATATCTGCCCGGTGCTGACAGTTTTATCGACTGTTGACTCATAACAAAAGTTCCCAAAAAGTTTACATGTTTCTTGCAAAATAAAAATAATTTATAATGAAAACATTTTTTTAGTGAACTAAATATATTTTCTTACAAGTAATAAAAAAATGTTTCTGATACATTAACAATTTTAGGTTACTTCTTTTTCTGTGAAACCTTTTCTTTTTTTTTTATTTGATGCTTCTCCGAACTAGTTTCCTGTTTTCTTTGGTTTCTCGATTGAGCATCTAACTGGTCAGCTATCGTATCGTGATACCTTTCATCGTCCTTCACTACGTTTTCAGGAAAAAATAGTCAATATGAGTGTAAGAATGAACTTTTAAGCTCAATTTGCATCCTTGAGCTTCATACGCTGCTAGCATGCGTTGTGCAATGCTGGTTCCTAAGTATTCCCCAAAACCTTGTGCACTACATTGTTGAATAGAGTCCCACGCTTCTTATCTCGTCTGACATTGTTTTTATGAAGAAGGCATCAGAAGTTTTCTTGTCGGGGGCAGTGAAAACTTCTTTTTTTAATTTGGCTTCAGACAGTTTCGGTAACTCAGAGCACACATTTGAAACACACAATCTCTTGGCAATGATTTGACAACTTGCTTTATAAGAACCAACATAATATGAATAAGTGGTAATAAAACTTGTTCTAGGGGTTGTGTTGATTAAGTTTTTCTCGCATGGGGTTTATTTATATATAAAAAATTTTACTTGGAATTGAAATTTGTGAACCAAATTCAATAGTTTAATATCATCTGGTAATGTGTTGTAAAGTAACGTACATGTATTGTATGTGGATTTCTGATAGTGAACTGTTGATATTGACACTTGAATGTGATTTCTACAAGTCTGGTAATTATAAATATCAGTACTGAATGAAAATATGTTCCCACCGTTAAGTCAGTTTTGACAAATATTACAGATTAGTAAATAAACAGACAAGGCAATGGTATGACTCCAAGTTTAATGAAAAGATGCTTGCAAGGATCACGTGGATGGCATTTTTTCATTATTCATAATTTTCTTTTGCCATTAAAAATCTGAGTACATGACAAGCTTCCCCAGAACATTGAATATATTTGGCTGCCTATGTGCCAACACACTTCATTACTATGACAGGACCATAAATAATTTATACATTATAATCATTTACAGACTTAAAAGTCAAATATATGAACCAAAACCAGTAAAATTATCCCTCAAAACATACCATCTTTAATCTGGCATGAAGTCAGTGTACAGACTATTTCAAATGAATTACAAAAAATAGTTTCCTTGTGATAGGACAAAACACAAAGCTCTACCAGTACAATTTTCCACTTCAACCACTTTTGCCAGCTGACTTCGTTTATACAGTCAGTGCATAGCCATGTACCTTTCCTGACCATTGCCGGAATGTCACATGACTTGTTGCTTAATTACCTAGGTGAATGATATATTTCTATTTTAATGGAAGAGCTCCTAATGACCTAGGTAAATGTTATGTTTCTATTTTAATGGAAGACCTCCTATTGTCTTACCTTGAGGTTCCAATAACACACGTTTCCTCTTCTAGCTGCAAAGGCACTGTTTGATATTGGTAATGAGAAGAAAAGCAGTGAATTCCTCTTCAAAACAATTTTAATAATTTTCATGTTGTTTAATACTTAATCACAGTTGATTTTCTCTTAGCTATACACTTAAAATATTATACATATCTGCTCAAACATCAAAGCAAATAATTTATTTGGTAATTATATTAAGAAGAAAAGGCATGATAGAGACATGTCTTCCTTCTGTCCCCTGAGACCATTAATGTCTCGTGTAGTTTCAGTAGCTTTGGTAGTAACAGAGGTATGCTTGGTAGGTTGGTAGCATGGTGTACACATGTAAAGAAAGGCATTTTGATAACATAATGGGTGGACTTTTGAAATGATAAAACAGGAATTTATACACAGTTCTGCCAAATCTAAAAGAGGATAGTTGCACTAAACTTGCAGAGAAAAAGAGGCTTAGCTACCATTGTACTATAACAACAGCATACTCGCTTCACAAGATGGCATGTCCTGTCCAGCTAATATACCCTATTTTCTAGCCTCCTCCTCCTCCCTCCTGGAAATACCTTGGTCGAAAAATGTGGGGTCGTCCTAAATTCACATTTGAAGCTTAGTCGGTTATGGTTTAAGTTTTTACGTTGACACTCCATGTAATCGTAAATGTTGACAAAACAATAAACTGCTATGATTGAAAAATATCGCGCCATGAATATCACGTACTCGTAAATCTATTCACGCTCATATTCTCGATACGCACTGCGAATTTGACTGCAATTAAGCCCAAAATTTTTGAATAGGCTTGTAAAGTGAGAATTTCGAAGGAATGGCAATGTTTCAAATGAAACGTTAAGTGAAAATTAATGCAGAGATTTTGTTAAACGATGCGGGCTCGACAATGCCCCGCAGAATCTTGGTTCGACGCTCGGCGAAAGTGATTTGAACAGAAAGAAACTGAGCCAAAGTGCAGGACGGATAGAAAATCTGGCAACATAACTGCGCGCCTCAAGACCCGTCTTCACGGAGGCATTATGGCACAGCATTTCGCGTATATCTCGGACATACCGCTAATCTAGTGGTGCAAGCAGTGCTGAAGTCAGTGGTGCAGTTATAAAAATTACTCTATAGGTGAGTCTAATGAAATACAATGCAAACTTAGATCACAAAAATTTCAGAAGGGCCAAAAGACAGATGGTGCAACAGGGAAGGGCCAAAAAGAAAGAAACATTGATACATGTGAGGATGAGGGTGGTGACAAAAACCATGATTTTAATTATGTTTTTAAGGATCAAGAACATGATAGTTAAGCAATAAGATTACACATTCTCATCAAAGCAATTTTCTAGTCAATGTTGTGTTTTGTAGTCAATTACACAATGTGCAATATTATTTTGATTAAATAGTAAGAATTAGCTAACATTTTTGAAAATTCTCAGGAGGGCCCCTTTAAAATTAGGGGGTGGTTTTATATTCAGATAAATACAGCAATCCCTTTCAATTGCTTAACCCTCTTCAATACCATGTAAAAAGAAAAGAGGAAAATCCCACTGAAGCTTTTTTAACTCAATTAAATCAAAGTACTAGAAATCTGTTTCAAATGTATGTACTTCCTGCACTATTTTACTCTCATTGAAGGAAAAAATAGTTTAACCGAAAAATCAATTCACCAACTTCAAAATACTGCAAAGTTAATTAATGGGCTATTTATATATTTTTTGGAATATTATATATTTTTCTAGTATTTTCAAGATCATATACAAAATATTGTACTTTACAAAAAAATAATTTTTTATTCATTACTACAAACAACTTTTTTAAGGTCTCTGTGATAAGCATTACGGTGTTTACTCAAACCCTGCCGACCACTGAATTTTTTATCACAAATATGGCATGAAAATTCCTTCCCTTCATGACACGAAACATGGTCTTTAAATTTGTATTTATTCCTAAAGCTCTTTCCACAGTAGGGACACTGGAAAGAAGGTTCATGATATGATTCATGCAATCTACGACTCTGCCACGTGCGGAACGTCTGATCACATTTTCTACACTTGATTGGCTTTTCTCCTGTGTGCCATCGTTCATGAACCATCCACTTTATTCTTTGGACAAATGATTTTGAGCAGTATTGGCAAGTCCAGTGTTTGCACACATGGAGAAAAAGACTTTTCTCAGAATACAGAACTTTGAGGCAAGAGGAGCATTTCAATTTCTTCTTCTCCGTCAGATGCACCGCTAGTGATGACATATCACTAAATTTTTCCTGACATACAGGACAAACATATATGACACTAGTTTCAGAATCTTCAGAGTTCACTTCCTGACGAAAATTTTCGATTTCAAACACAGTTTTTACCTTGCCCAATTCATGTTTCCTTTTGTGCTGATGATAATAAATCTCTCGCGTAAATAAAGCACCACAAAGTTCACAACAGTATTTCCCAGAACGATCTTCCTCACCATGAATACTCTGAAGGTGAAATTTGAGTCCAGCAGGAGAAGTAAAGAATTTATAACATTTATCACACAAGTATTTTCGAGGAGAAGCATTATGTTTCTCATATTTATGTCTCTTCAAGTTCTTTCTACAAGGCACATTGTGACCACACAATTCACAAATTGTTGATAACTGACGACACATTGCAATGTGTGTCTTTCGTTCAGCAGAATTTCTAAACAATTCATAACAGAAACGACATTTATATGAAGCTTTACGATATTTGCGAAAACTTTTATCAAACTCTTCTTTAAATAATTTGTCTTCTTGTAAAATTCCAGTTTTGCTCTCCCCACAATGTGGGCAGATATCTTCATTTACTTTCGTCTCGTCTGTAAGAGATTCTAAAGGCACCTTAACTGTTAGAGCAACTGTTGGAGTCTCGGCTCTTAAAGCATCTGTTGGAGTCTTATCTGTTAGAGCATCTGAAGACATTTCCTCGGTCTGAGTTTCAACATCTTGTCCTTCTTTACTGCAAATAAATAAAGCAATTTCAGATTCAAAAGGAAACAAACAATATGTTCAGCAATGTTGGAAATTTAATTAAATCATTCTAATGAAAGAGAATTTGAATTTGAAACCAATGAGTTATCAAAAGAAAAGGTCATTATAAAGAATGAATTGGCAACAGAGAAATGCTGAAGTTATTTTATTACCTTGAACACGGATTATTAACACGTGAAATCTGAAAAATAAAAAAATAAAATGCATTCAGGATATTTTTAGATTGAAGAGCCAACATTAATTGATTAAATACAGTGTAAATTAAACTATTTTTATTCTTTGATCTAGAGAAAAATATTTCTAGTAATTATTTAGAAAATAGAATTAAAGTACATAAAAATTAATAAACTTAAAAACAGTATTTTTAATCCGTATAAGTGTTAAACATTTTGTCACTCAATATAATAAAGTAAGGGAAAAAATCATGCTCATCATATTAGAATCAAAGGAAGATTTACTAACATTACAATGATTAGTGTGCATGCACTAATAGAAGATGAAATGGTGATGGAAAAAGAAAATTTTTATTGTCAGTTGAGTAATTTGTACTTAGAAAGTCCCAAAAACCCGACATCAAACTGATTATAGGAGATTTCAATGCAAAAACAGGTAATGATCATATGATGACCCAGATTGTAGGGTGAGTTACACTTAGTAGTATTACGTATGGAAATGGATGGAAGCTAATTGACTTTGCATCAACTAGGAAAATGGTTATAAGCAGTGCAACCTTCCCTCACTAGAAGGTCCATCTAGAAACAGATCCCCATATGGGTTAACATGCAATCAGATAATCATGTATTAATGGATAGTATATACACAAGTAATATCACGGATGGGAGAGCACCTAGAGGTGCCGATTGTGATAGTGACCACTACCTGGTAATGGTGACATTAAAAAAACCAATATCTTAAGTTGGTAAGTCTAAAGGCAAAAAGTTAAAAAAATGGATGTTGAGAAATTAAAAAATAAAATTACAGCAAGGGATTAGAGAGTTAGGTATAGAAGATGCACAGAAGAAATTACCAGAATATCAGGAAGAGGAGAGTGCCGAAAGAATATGGGTGGTATTAAAAATTCTATATTTGAAGTATCTCAAAATATATCAGGAAAGAGGAAAAGGAAGAAGAGAAACAACTCATCTGATGAAGAATTTAAAATAGATTTGGATAATAGGAATAAAGCATGGCAAAAAATGCTACAAAGAACAACAGACAATATTTGTACAAAGTAAAAAATTTAAGTTTAGTATTTTAATTAAGTTTAGAAACAATGATAGACGAAAGTTTTATGTAGGAATAAAGATGGAGATCTAGTAGGCGGAGAGAATGTTGTGTAACACACATGGAAAAACTATTTGGAAATAACCCCCAGCACGAGGAACAAACTCCTGAATAGAAAGCGGTTTACTATGGACCTCTGAGCATTGACAACAACCACCAACATTTCACGAAATAATGAAAGCAATAAGAAATATAAAGGGAAATCTAACACCGGGAGAAGATACGATCACTGCTACTACACTATTATCTATGCCACTACGAACACTATTATCTATGCCAAAAAATTTGAGAGACTGAAACAAAACCAAAGGAATGAACTGAAATAATTTGCGAAGTTTACAAGAGTGCTGATAAACTGAACTGTATGAATTATCACAGAATATTGCTTCATTATACAACATATAAATTATTTACAACTGTATTATCATGGCATCTGGAACCATATGTGCAGGAACGTCTCTGAGATTAACAGTGAGGATTTAGGAAGGAATAGTCTGATCAAATCTAAACCCTTCAACAATTTTAGAGAAAACATGGGAACAGAATATCAGAATACATCCATTATATATATTTTAAACAAGCCTAAGTCTGTATTAGGAGGAAACAGCTTCTACATATGTTAAAATTTGGTTTCCCAAGTAAATTGCAAATGCTAATAGAAATGACTTTAAAAACACAACTAACAAAGTTAAAATTAAAATACAAACTATGGCTGGTATGGCTGGCCATCACAACCATTTCATATATGCTTGCAAAAAGTAATTACAGCCTTCAAAATAAATCCAAGAGGTCCAATATTTAATAGAACTGTAGAACTTTTAGCATATGCTAATGTTAAGCAGAGCACAGAAATTCCCCGTAGAATGTTTAGAAGAATTAATAACAGCTGCTAATGTAATCAGTCTTAGAATTAACTGAATTTACTGTGTTAAAAATAAGTATATGAAAGCGACATAAATTCTTCAATGTCCAAGTGTTCAATACGGTAATAAGTTCAGTAACATTATATGGTGACGAGTGTTTGACATTAACAAGTGGACTTGAAAGTGTGCTGATGTCCTCAGAAAGGAAAATCTTACGATGCATTTTTAAGAAAACACAAAAATGGACATGGGAGGCAAAACAAAGTGGAAATCAATGAAAAATGAATTCATTTAAGGTATTGCAAACAAATTAATTTCCGAATGTTTCAAGATATACTGCACCCATGCTGCTTCACCATAAATTAATATTTTCATGTGTATCATATTTTGGTGAATGTAAAGAATTGAACTTTGAACAAATTAACTTCATTGGGCTTCCTTTTGAGACTTGTGCAGTCAGTGCCACCACTCAACTCACAACTGATTTCTTTATTCCTTGTTAGACTGTGTTCTGCATGTTTCGGGTGGTATCAGACGTTTTAGGAAGTTACTAAATTCTAGAGAATATTCGAATGGCTTTTGGAAGCTCATAAGCTGTTTTCTCTCTCTCTCTGTTATGGTGTGTCCAGTAGTGCATTTTTCACATCGCCTGTTGGCCTGTCTGAGCCCAAGCCAGTGAAGATAACAGTAGGGACCCTCATTATTCCCTTTTGAATAACCTTTTCATTTTCGACCCCAGGAGCAGGCTGGTTACACATGGCTTAAACCAAGGGTTTGAAATGCACAAGAAAAATGAAAATGGAAAGGATAAGATAATTTTTAACAAAATGGGTGGTCTGCTGCTTCAGGTCAAAGATAAAAGCAGTACAAAGTATTTTTCCATGAATCATTACGAAATTAGTGTAGTGGATTATTAAAGTATTGCAAAAATACGAATGATTACAGAATCAGTCTCAAATTACTTATTTCAATCCTTGAAGGATCTACGAATTATTTTTACACCTAGACACAATACAAATTTCACAATTCTTTAGAATTTAAAAAGAAATGCTTGGAAATATTTTGACACTCACATGAGATTCTATACCAAAGGTCTTCAAAAGAACACCATCAGCAGCAACACAAGTTGTATACAACTCGTGCCACTGATTCAACACAGTCAAACAATTTAAACAAATACAAAATGGCAATGGATCGTCCAATTTCACCTGAAACAGAAAATTTGTAAAATCAATTAAAACTTTGGAAAATATTCAGAGACAGCCACAGATATTTAGCTATTTACTAGATGATTATGACATTGTGTTTACTGAAATGTGGTTGGAGCCAGAGATTTTGAACTCTGAATTTAATTTGCAAGATTTTATAATTTATAGAAATAGTCGAAATTGTATTAATAGCGTGTTTAGAAGAGGTAGTAGTCTAATTGGAGTGAATAGTGTGTAGCATAGTGTATTAATTGAAGGTTCCAATAATGTAGAAAACCTTTTTGTTCATTTGTGTATCTAAGATATTGTTGCTATAGTGTCAAATGTTGATTTCCCACCTTCATCTACAGATGAAATATTTTTGACACATTTTTCTAGAATAGAGACATTAGCTCTGGTGTAGCTAGAGTAATTGGCTGATTTCTGGCGATTTCAACTTCAATCACGTGAGATGGGAGTGTAATGTCATATTTCAGGCTGACTTCTGCAAATTTTCATTGCATCCATCATTGTAATTTTTTATCTTGTTCACATTAATCAATAATTTGTTACATTGATTAAATAGCAAAATGCCTGAAATATGAGGTGCCAACAGGTATTAGTTTTATTTCACATAAATTGTAAGCATTGTTTTTTGTTTGTTCTGGAAATTATTTTCTGTACATCTTACACACACATAGTTTATCAATGAATATTTAATTTTAAAAAGGTAATTTATATAATTATTATTCTTAAATTAAGAGCTTTTCATGTGCTCTACCAATTCAGTGACTATTTTCATCTTGGAATATAATGCAATTTTGTGCTCTAAAGATCCCAATGTATTTATTTTATGTTAAAAATGAATTTATCTCTGTACACCTCTGGCAATTTCTATTCTGAGGATCACTATAATTCTCTAACTCACTACTAGAGTGTAGGTATGTCACACTCATTATCAATTACTACTACACTCATTTGTTCATGTAAGCTGCCAACTTCACTCACAGATTGCGTTGAGACACCTTCAATTCCACTAGGTCTGCGGATTAATATTGTAACTATTTTTTCTGTATATAACCGAGCTGTGAGCTCACTTCAGTTGCTGTTTGAGCCACTTTTGTTTCAGTGGTCTGGCTGCCGCTTGCGCGAACACACTCTTCCGCTACTGCCATAGTTTGGCCATCTACCATTTTTTATTGTGTTATTTCTTGGAATTCCATTCAATTAAAGCGCCAAAAACCGTTTTGAGGAAATGTCTTCTAAAAAATAATTGGTAGGTAAACTGGACATGGCCCAAGAATATTGTAAAATTTTGTATTTGTAGAAACAACCTCATTTTAAATTGTATTTTCAGTCATGGTATAATTCATGTGTATGTAGTACGTATCTTTTGAAATCTGCTTATTGGATATGCTCAATTGTTTGTCGGCTCAAATTTTTATGTAATATGTTCAACTTGTTAACTGTGGCTCTAATAGTCAATTTTGTTTCAGCATTTATTGTGAGATATTCTGCACACAGGTAGCTCTGTCTCTAGTATTTTGTGCACTAATTCTAAATACAAATGTTGTATGAGTTTCAGTACAGTGTTTTTTGTACTGGATTTTGCCAGGCCTAGGTACATCTGGGGCCATATTGCTTTTGATTGCATGACCTGGGACCAAATTCGTTCGCTAACCCTCTGGCAGTGATCAGGAGCATTAGCAACTTCCAAATTGGCGTTGCATTTTGAGAACATGGGCAGCTCTCATTCTCTTCTATAGAGCTCTTCTCTGGTGTTGCACTTTGTTGGGAGCAGAGCGACACCCAATTGGTGTTGCACCTCAAGAGTTTCTTGCACCTTTCTAATTTGTCTAGAGCAGTGCCCTGTTTGGCATTGTGCTTTATACACCACTTTGTAGAGGTGAACATAAATGTATTGATCAATTCTGAGCGTTATCCAAGCAGACATGTAATTTTCCCAATGTTTTGGCAATTGTAATTTTTCTTGACTGAAGGTTGTTCCAATAAGTGTTTATATAGTAAAATAATTTACTACTTGTCGAGCATTTGAGGCTCAATCCAATTTTTCAAGGCAGTTTAGTATTTAATTATTTTTATTGCTTAAAGAGGGTTCTTCCGCAAACGGAAACCCTGACATTCTTGTTCTATGTACACTTGCATACTTCAAATTCTATATTATTAATTATTCTATAAAAGCAACCTAATTGTTGTTTTTTTTTAATAATTCTCCACTTGTTCCTTAAATTGCCATTACATTAGTTTCATAGTTAGGAGATATTTTTCATTAATTTATTGATTTCCAGGGGAAAAGGATCTATGTTTTATTTAATTTATACTTCTTATTCTTCCACACGTGGACCCCATTTGTACACCAAAACTTTATTGGTTCTGTTTGGTTTTGTCATTACTAAAATTTATCCTTGTTTAATAAATGTTGGTTCTTATCTGAAAGTTTGAAATCAGATTTTTCCCAACCGTATTCCAGATTCCTGTATGCTGATTTCCTCGGTTATTTATTGTTTGGTAACGTCCAGTGCCATCTATTGAGAAGTTTGATGTTACTTCGCGTATGCCAGTAGATGACCACTCCGATTTGATTAATTATTGCCACTTCTCATGGCTGGCAACCGTGTATTCTATTATTTATTTGGCCTTTTTCAAATTCAACATGCAATAGACTGTCAAGTTACCCTATTTATGCTAAAGCTACACTTTGCACAGAAGAACTTGAGACAACACTGGCTGACACTATTTGCTTCTTAAATCTTTTTCAGAATAATTTGACGACAAATAGCAAAAATGTAACCTTGAACTTATTTTTCACAGATTTTGAAGATACTTCAGTTACGTGTCTTGAGCTTATGATTATCAGTCATGAGAGTCAGCTGATGATTTTCAGTCACCCACCACTTTTTATTAATTGTACTTTTTTTTTATATGTCCTGCCATTAATGATTGTGAAAGATGCGTATACGACTCTTGAAACGCCGATTATCATTCAATATTCTAATATTTAGGTCATTTTTACACCGAAGTCTCATAAAATATTCGTGACCTTCAAAAGAGATGTCATTTCTGAAATTCCCACGGTGGTTTGGTGATGAATTACAGAAAACTATAATCAACAAGAAATTGGTTCATTCCCTTTATAAAAAATAAAATTATCCTATTTAATACACATAGTTTTGTAAATCGAGGACAGATTGTAAGAGCATTGCTGTGAGAGATTTTGCAATTTTCAACAACTTTATATTTTTTATAACATCCGACCAGAAAAATGTTTGGCACTACACTGATTCTGAAAGGGATAGTAGAGGTTTACCGAGTGTGATGTATTATGATTCTTCTCCGTTCAATGATGTCAATTCTATTGTAAAAGGTTTTGCTGGTTACTTGTTATCTTTTTATAATCAACAATCAAACTCATTGGATGTTAATTGTGAAGCCTTTGACGTGCAGTGACCAAGAGAATTTGAGATTGAAATTTGATTATTTTATGCTAGATTGAACTGACCAAGTTTAGTTCTAAACCAGATGGCATTTCATCAATTTTGAGTGTGAACCTAAGTTCTTCGAATCTTTGATTGTTGACAAGATTGCCAAAGTTATTTATCTACTTTTGTCTGAGACACAGTTTGGCTTCAAGCCAGGCAGAAATATAGAGTTGAATCTTGTACCTAAGAAATATGAAAAGAGTACCTATAAATCTACCATCACTTCTTAAGAAAGATTGGTAAACATCATTTTGAGCGAGTTGCATATAGAGTGTATGAAGTAGCAAACTAAAGAGACTAAGTATGAACTCTAGAAGAATAATAAAAGACTTAAGACAATGGTTCATAAATATGAAAGACTCCGAAAATGTCTTAAACTAAATTATACACGAGGGCATAATTGAACCAAGATATAGTTCTTTTTTCCTCTTAGATTTCTATACCTTACACGAACTCACCTCGCACAGAGCCTCTAATTACGATCAGACTCGTTATATAATTTAAGTTATCCATTCTTATTTTAAATGTAAAATTTGCTTTACATTCATTCTTTATCTTAAAAGTGATATTTTAGGAGAAAATAGTAAATTCTGTTTTATCAGATCTCACACACAGGACTGTGTCCTCAGTAGGATACAAAATTTTATGTGTATTTTGTATGTTCTTAAGCCTGAATAAAGTATTGTGTTGTATACTATTCTACCTCCATTCTTGAAAGGGTGGAATGTAATCATCAGATGGACTGTATTTACTCCGATTTCAATTGAACTTTAACACCTGGTGATATGTCATCTACAGTTGGTTACATATGGAGGTGCTATCTCTGGCCCTATTTCAGCTTCATAAGGCTTTCCACAAGGCTCTCATTTGAATCCTCTATTGTTTAATATTTTTACACATGACATTTGTGAGGTGAACAATAAAATTACATTCCAGTTCTTCGCAAACGATCTTCAGTTTTTCTTGAAAATTCAGTCAGACGAAGACGGGTTCTCTTGCAGCAAGCATTGACTGCTCACTCTGATTGGTCCATTACAAACATCTTCTCAATGTCAAGAAATGTAAGGCAACAACTTTTACCAGAGCTAGATTGGTAGAGACTTTTTATTACAAACTTGATTCTATAAGTTAGAGAGTCACATCCATGAGAGATCCGAGTGTGATATTTGATTTTGGAATGAAATTTAATGAACATATTCAGCGCACTGGAAACAATTTCACCAGGTCTCGGATTTTATAACGTGCATTTGTTATGAATTTTATTCAATTACGGCATTAAAAACCCTCTTTCTTACAACAGTTAAACACATTGCTCGAACTCGTTCAAACTCAGCGAGGAACGAGCAGGAACATTATGACATCATGATTCCTGAACCACGGGATCATGACATGGAAAACGTTGTGAACAAGTAACGCCTCTCTCTGACCTCCAGGCGGTTTGGCGTAAGAACTTCTTGAGTTGGCGCGGTGTTCACATCTATCCCAGTGTGCTGGTTTGCTCCAACTCATACAAGGTGGTTCCTAGTATTGTTTCTAGCAAGCAATGAGGCTCTATGTCATCTGCCATATTGAGCTCTTCACTGCCTCTACACTTTAAATTGGTAGTTGGGTATGACTACAGTACAACTCCATTGAGATGAAGTACTAATGAGAACCACAGACCGTGACTGCCATTTCATGCATCAGCTGCAAGGCCATCAGTTATACAGTTGCACTTCAGCTACCGCAAGTACGAATTTCAAACCGGTGAGAGAACCTTTCTTGATATTTAATATGCTTCAAGCAGCAAGTTTAGCCGTCTACCCCACAAACGTGATTTTGTTTGTATCCTGAATATTTCAACACAAGTAAAAAAAATTAATTAATTTTTCATGTGCTCACAAAACACCCGTTTAAAATCATAACTACGTTTCTCTTGTTGTGATATGAATGGCCACACCATTGACGAAATCGTAACTAGGGAGATAATATTGATGCTTAATTTTCTAGGATAGGTCTTAAATAAAAATGTGAGCCTAGAACAAGCCATTTCTCCCCCCAAATCTTATCAGTAGTTCTGGTTGATGCACAGTTTTTTAACCAGCTGCAGAATGTTGAAGGCGGTGTGCCTGAATGTTTTTGGAAGAAATAGAACCACGTCTGGAATACTCTAATAGCAATAAGCTTTTAATGCCCATGCAGCAGTACTTGATAGTTTTAAGCTTTTGTGTTTCAGGACGTTTTGATCTTGTGATCAGTGATTGCAATAGAATTTTGACATCTGCAGGATTGACTATGTTGTTGGACCTACACACACAGCATTATCA
>BOPP01000025.1:912602-935442 GCA_017312745.1 Gryllus bimaculatus
AAAAAAAATGATGGTTGCATTTTCAAAATCTTTCGGCACATACAAAAGTACATTGAAAATATACTTTTACAACCATTCATAATACCTCCTTTCTTCTTTGGCATCCCATGACGCAAGTTCTACCCACAAAAGTTATGCAGTTGACACGAAACTTGGCCAAAACCAAACACTTCCTTCGAATCTTGTGCTTTCTATGGTTTCTTTTATTCCTTCTACATATGTTTCCCTTCTAAATTCACATACATATATATGTAGATAGAATAATTATTGTAAGAAATTAGATCACAATTGTTGTAAATATCAATTACTGCAATCACGAATGCAAAATGGAATCAAAAAGATACAACTACGACACAAAATACGCAAATTCATGGGTAAAATATGACAATATAAAAAATTAACAAAAATGACAAATGATATTTAAAAAAATCAAAATATGATTGTTTGGCACATAAAAATTTCATCCTTTTAGTAATTGTGGATAAAATTATGCATAATCAATATTCACCATGGTAATAACACAAAGAAAAAAATATATGACATGACAAACATCAAGGCCCTACTGATTACAATATACAGCATATTGAAAGTAGAAGAACAAATAACTCAAAAATAATAATCTATTTTTATTTCAATATTAAATCTACATTGATAAGTACAAATGAGTAAAAGCTGATTAAGTATGTCCATGTTTAATTGAACAATTTAAGTTTAATACACAGAGGCACAACCAACAGGAAGAAGCAGAAGCTGATGAGAGCAAGACATGCTGGTAATCACAAATGCAAAAAGATACGTCATCAAAATCTGTGCTCTAACACGAGTTATCGAATATAATCTCTTTAGCCCTCCAATAAAACTGAGAAACTCAAACCTTCAAGTCATTTGGGAGGCGATTGTAAAACTAAGCTCCAAGAAAGCGATACAAAGTCTCAAATCGAGCTATATGAGGCTTAGGTAGAACAAGTGTAGAACCAGCATTATGCAAAGATCTAAAATTTCTGTCAGTTGAAACAGAAAAAAGCTGCAGATTCTCAGGACAATAAGGGAGTTGTCCAAACTTCAAAACAAAAATGGAACGATAATACAGCACATACTTTCTTCCATTATTAAAAATAGTTATTACGTAACTATGAGAAGTACAGTGGGTGGCCAAATTATTATTATCACTACTTTTTCTATTCTTTTTATTCTATATGCCCTTAATTATGCTACAGAAGGATTGTTATATCAATTTACTATAGATATTTTATCTTCTGAGGCTTAGTTTGAAGTACTGATATACCTGTAAAGCAGTTGGAACACTTGTTTTATCATTACTTACAGAACAAATTATTTAGCAGCTTCATGTTTGTGTTTTAAAGAAGATTTCATGTACAAATTGTCAGTAAATTTCAATGAAGTGATTGAGTTTTGGCTGTTGTGCTATTTTAATGTATTCAGTGAACATTTGCATTACATATTAGCAACACACATTAATACTCAAAGAAATGAAATGGGAAAGACGACAGACATTACACCTAAGAAAAAATATGAAATGAAAGCACTACTTTAAATTCAACCTTCTTGTTATTCTCAGATACAAATATAACAATCTATGCATGAACCTCAGGCCTCAGTAACTAAAGCTAAGAAAAAAATCTTACTTGTAGAGCCCCTAACTTCTGCTCATAAAAGTGGCATGTGTAAGAAAACTAATTACAACATGAAGGGACGATAGACAAATCTGGAATACATGTTTGAAAAATAGAAAGTAGGGCAGTAAAGTCATTACGATGATTGTTCAAGCATTGCATCGGTATTTCGAAAAGAACTGTGCATCAACTGCTTGTTCAAGGAATTAAAGCATGTAGGCCAGCCCAGACTTACTCCAGCTATTTTATTTAAGAGACTTCGGGAGGTACAAGACAATCACCGTATGACCGTTGATGAGTGAAATAAGGTAACAACGTATTAATTTCAGTGTTGTGATGAATTCAAAACCTTAAAGAAAATTGAAATAAATATATGAAAGAGCCCTACCTTTTTGGCAGGTACGTTTTTCAGATGAATCAACATTCGAGATTTTGGCAGATATATCCAGTTGTTGAAAAATGATCCAGAGAAAAATTTCATCATGACTGCATTGTTCAGACTAAATCACCCTGCATAAATTATGGTTTGGTCCATAATCAGCCCTAAAGGCACAGATGTTGTATTTTGTGGAAGATCCCATGCGTCAGGACTAGTATAAAAAAAGGACTTCAGAAGAAATTGTTGCCACAACTCCAGGAATGGTTTCCTAATGATGAAAAACTACATTTTCATGCATGATAGTGCCCCCTGTCATAAGGCTAGAAGTATCACCCAGTTCCTAGGTGATGAAAGAGTACAGGTTTTGCCATGACCTGGTAATTCTCCTGACCTTAACCCTATCGAGAACATTTGGCATCTGATGAAACACAAAATGGCAAAGGCATTGGTCACCAAAAAACTGACTTTATGAAAAGGCTTCAAAACATTTGGAACAACGATTTGAATGTCCAGGAGACTGCAAAAATGTATATTGAGAGCATGCCCAAAAGGAACATGGATCAAATTGAAAAGTAGTATTGAGGGTGCGAAATATTACTTAGATGATTAGGAAAGCATTTGCAGAAACTGCAACAAGAGATCTGTGACTCGTCTTGCTGTGTTCTCGTCAGGCGAGAGTCCTCTGAAAAGACGACACATAATTGACGAGATAAACCTTTGCCGTAAGAATCATTAGGTGTTGGTTACCTCTGTCTGGACGAAAATAAACTTTCTTCCGAATTCCACGCTTGGTGCTTGTGCACGCTGCTTTTTGCGGCGTTTCGAATTGCTGGTTCACGGAGACTTCATGAATGCTTGCTGCCAAACTTATCTACCAACATGCGCCCAATACGCATATTGCTTAACTTCCTACACGATTGCTACGAATCTGCTCGCGGCTCCACATTCTCAAACAATGCGATTTTGTCAGATCTTATGCCGAAAAAATTGGTTTCCGGGAAATCTCTTACAATGTGCAAACTATTCATCCTGGCAGGCAACGAGGTGGTGCGACCTTCCGGTAGTTTTAGGAAGTAGTTGAAGATCTATTACAAAAAGCTTCGTACCAAATTAATTTTCTACTGTTTGTGAAAATTCGCGTTTGAGGGGAGGGGGGGGGGCAAAATTAATCGCACGTGGGAAGTTTGAAATGCATAATCTTTTCTACTCCAATACCTTCAAAGCGTAGCCAAACTGAATGAGCTCCAAGCGTGGCGCCAAATTTAAATTTGGGCCCTTATGTGCCAACAGGTGGCATAAAATATTGGAAAGTTCTCTGTGACCTGTGATTTTTATAATAACCTTGCTTATGTAATGTGTTAAATAATCTATAATAAGTGCATATTAGTGTACCACACATTCAAGTTCACAAAATGTGACCATGAATAAATAGCTGTAGTAAATAATTGTATTATTTTCAAAAATACATGCGATCGTAATAATTTGACCAACAACTGTACATGTTGTGTAATAATTCACATATTTTTGTAATAACTATGTTAACGAAAAATAATCAGGATATTATGAACATTAGTATCGAATCTAAAGTAATGTGGAATATTGTAAAAAATACAACCACGTCATCTCCATACTTTGTAGACAATGTTATTTTAAAGGATAACAGAAGCAAGTTATCTGGAAAATGTTGCAAATCTCTTCAACCACCAGTTTCTATTGTGTGGGCACCATTAGAGACATAACTAGTAAAACTCTTCGAAATTTCCACCAAATATAATTGTTACATAAGGCTTTCTGATTAGCAAGCAGAGGAATTCAGAACATGAAACAGATAATTGCATAATAAAGGAAATGGCAAATCACTCAAACTCCAATCGTAAAATGATTATATGCTTAAACATAGTTCCTTTTATTTGGCGGGCATGGTTTTAAGAACTAAAAACTTTTGTAGTTTCCCCCACAAATTTTCACATTCATTTGAATATACACATGATGATAGAACAAGCTAGAAGTGAAAAATATTTAACAAAAATAAGACCTGCACCATTCTCTTAAGTGTCCTCTAGGTTATCCAATGTCAAAATTTAATTAAAAAAATTTGGTTCCTTTTTTTTGAAAATGTCCCACGTTCAAGCAACATAACCCCCAAAAATAAAAACATCTGTTCCAGATGTAAGGGGCCACAACATCTGCCAAATTGATTGAGGAATATTAATTATGGTCAAAATCCTGCTTACATTTTAGCCACTAGCTTTGTTCACTAATGGATAAGCAGACTTTTTCCTGTCAATAGATTTTGCGACATCAAGGTCCCACCAAACATGGATTCTGACTAGACATCATGTTGGAGGAAGTAATTCACTATACAGTATTGGGACAAAATTTATTCACTTTTTCATTACAAGGACCAGCAGTAAGAGAATTTTCTGTTGAACTTTGCTGTTTTCTTCCAGCAGGATAACAATAATTTCTCTACTGCGTAAGCAGAAGTGAGAAAGTAAAATCTGAGATACACAGGCAAATCCACACCTTCCAGAGAGACAAGATCACCTATACAACCCTATTAACACAATCATACACAAGGCAAACCAGAATTATATTGACTGTGTACACAAACTTCTATTATCCAAAAGTGTTAAGACCTCAATACTAGTATTTTTAAAGAATGATACACAACTCAACAAAACAGATGAACTCAGTATTTAAGTTTATTATTAAACACATGCAATACTCTTGTTTTGTGAACAAATAAACTTAAAAAAACCAAATTCACTTTAAAATATTTGTAACTTACTTACAAAAAGTGCAGCTATTAAACGATTTGAATTTGTAGATTGTTTCACTTAAATTCTTTTTAACGCCATTATTTTATGAAACAATACTGTAAAATATTACACGTTATAACACAAAAACTAAATTTATTAAAACGAAGTAAATCAACATGAGTAACAATAAGTTTTGAGGTAAGATGCACAAGTTAGTCATAATTAAATCATGTTTAAGGGGAGACATCATGCATCCATCTGAATTTGACATTTTTAAGATTTTAACATTTTCTAAATATTTAGTTTTGTGAATAAAACAATATGTCACTACGCAGAGAAAATAGTTTACTTGTTACAATGACAAAGCAACTGGTTTCAAAGGAATTAACTTCGACAGTTATTTCTAGAAAACAGTATTTTTTAACAAATTTATTATCTCTGAAACTACTAAGTGATAATTTTCCATTTCTTATTGGTCAATTAAGTAATAATGAATATATGGTAGCAAAATTAGTACAGCAGTACTTCAGGATTTTTGCAAAAAAGCACAAGAAAATTAATGTAAATTTGTTCACCTTTGTTCGAATATGCTGTGAATTATAAAAAACTATTCAAAAGATGTAAGAATGCTTGCATTTATTTCAAATATTTCCACTATGCTGCTTCCAAAATTTTACAACACTAGGTTAAATAGTTTCTGAGCTAATGGGTCAAAGGTACAGTCAAATTAACATGTGAAAGATAGAAATATCTACACTTTAATTAATCAGCAATTATAATTATAATATTCCATGCACACACCAAATGAAAATATTTTCTATCTAGAGAGAAAATTTGCATATCCAATAAAATACAGCCCCTGGTTATGACCAGCAGTTCTGAATCCCACACAAAATTTCTTTAGTCAAAGTAATGCAAATACATGATTTAATCCCTTCAACAACTTATTTCCAAACTAATCCCTGAACATGCTAAAGGAATACCATGTAGTGACACATCATCAAGCTACCAAAACACACACATACCAAACAGATCTTTACAATATCCAGCACATCATCTACTGCTTTCACGAATCATATGACCTGTAACTCCAGTTTTAGTATTATTGAAGTTTGTATTCAATGGTAGGATTCAGACTAAATGTTTCCTTAAAAGAAAACTATACACCTTTTTTCTTGTCATAATGATACAGCAAATTCAATAGGAAATGTGTTATGTTAACTATATGGGTAACTAGGTATCACATTTTGCGATTTGGCTACTACCCTGTGTCTTAACTACGCAGCTCAAGACACTGCAGGATACAGGATGTGTGACTGTCTGGGAACCCCATTACTAATGGTGCTGAGCCCCTGACTGATATGGATAAAAGGCAGTGTCAAACAACTTAACTCCATGTACTGATTCATAGAATAAGTAATTTAGCCTGTTGAAGACAAGATTTTTATCCTAATCAAGCTTCCTTCCCTTCTAATTGCCTGAAGTACTTTTGAATTGAAGTCGAATGTTTTATTTATTATTAGCTTTTAATAACTTAGTTATAATTATCACATCAGCTCGAGTACACTCTTCTAATGGTTACAATGTGACAGACAGATTCCTGGTTCAGTGCTTTGATTTATAATTTCTAAGGTACAGGAATACATCCATTGAGACAATATCAAACATCCCTCTATTATACTAAACTACATAACTCGCTTAATTTTATATACTTATCATCATTAAAAATTCATTAGTACTAAAACACACACACACACACACGATAGAGTAGCACTTACTTCTATCAGGTGGCACACTTTCATCAAATTGCTGTAGAGCACTTTCAGGAAGACAAGTTCGAGGTTCTGAGAAAATCAAAGGAACTGCCAACTCCGTAGTCCTATCCGTGAAGGTCAGGTGAGTGCGAAAAAAATGCAGTTTGCAGACAAACTTATTTCGAGTTAGGTTTTCCCAGGTACATTGTGCAAGAACAGGATCTCCTATCGACTTCAGCCATTCCCTGCACCTTAAATATTAAACATGTGCATTGGGGAGGGTATACAATTTTTCAAAATGATATCAATTTATAATACAATTTAATAAGACCAAACTTGTCTTTAGCGTCACCTGCCTGCATGAGGGCGAACCTTTTGGCGTTTTTGACAATTTTGGGTCACACAGAAAACACCAGAATGAAATCACGAAATCCTAACCTATTTTTGCAAGTTGACTGTTCACATAAACAGTTCCTAACCAGCGGCGAATCTCCTCCGTAACCTCAATACGTAAAAAAATTTGAAATACATAATTTCCTTTGCCTTTTTGTACCAAAAACTCATTGGAATGTTGCCACTCACCCCAACTCTTTAACATAGCCCATTGTAAATGTAAATTTTGGATTTTTTTAGTTTCCAGAATAGAGGTCGATTTGGATGATATTCACTAACTTTTTTTCCAAAAAACGCAGGAACTCCCTCAGGCTGAGAGGCCAAGCCTATGCCAAGATTGGCCAGGTTGATAATATTGACCATGACTTTTGCCATCATTATGTAGTAGAATGTATTGACCACAGTAAAAATGTCATTTTAACTCACTTCCGAACATTTCGCGGGAAAGCATACAGCCTCGCTTTAAGAGCTGTTTTCGCCTTCGAATTAATACAATCGTTCACGCAACATCTTCTTGATCGCATATTTCGGATAAATGTGGAAGAGTACGCACAAATATCGAAGATACAGCGAGAATAAGCACGCTACCACACCGTTTACTAACACCAACACGTTCGTAATCCGGTATTATAATCACTGCTTGAAAATACAAGTTATTTCTTCTTTGAAGAATACAGAAGACAGAAGAAGTTTTGCACGCGTACGATTGGAACAAGGTTATAACCTCCTTGATCAGTCGGAATGGAAGAACTTCCAAATTGTACCAACAGAGCGCGCTGCTATGTGATAAACATAAGGAAGTGTAGTGTGGTGTAGTGTTTGATGTCACGTTTGGGAGAAAATATCACATTTGTTATTTACAATATTTGCTTCCTTGCGATTTATTTACGTTCTGGCAGCGAATTTCGTCCACAAATTGAATTAAATAAATACAATTTTACCACCACACGTCAAGTTGCTACATTCTCTTTTCGAAAACGGTTCGAAGTAAATATTATCATGACCTTAGCAATAATGCTAAGGTGCTGCTTTATAATAAAATGAAATGTATGAAACATTTGATTCCATGTGCCCTTTGATCAGTTATGAAAAGTGCCAACGAATTTCTATCCCCTGTGCACGCTATCTTTAGCGCAGCTTCATCCATGTATTTTTATTAGCTGTCGGTTTTTTAAATATTTATTTTAGAAATTTTTAGTAATTAGCGAGAGAAATATTACCTACACTAAACTTAAATAATCGTTGGAAAAAATTCAAAAAGTTCATAGAGTTCCAAATATGTTTCTAATATTCCAACGAGTGGAGGAACTTTCAACACCAACCTAACCAGAATTCAATATTGTTTAACTATTATTTTAATTTTTTTAATTATAATATATAATCGGTATTGCACTTTTTTATAACTTTTGGAAAAAAGTTGGCAGTTCCCAGTTCTGAATTCAAATTTTCATGAATGAATTTCAATATCACGTCACGCGTATAAAATATTTATTATCCCCAATGTTTTTTAATGTTAATATTTTTTTATGAAACCTAAGATTCACTATGCGCACGTTTTGTTGATCTCTCCTTTTGCTTATACTGATAGGAGTAGAGGTAAGGGTGAGTTACTAATTTGTTTATCAATACAGAAAAATCCAAAAGTCAGTTCGTTTACCGTTGCAAATGTTATCAATAACTCGGGAACGAAAATGTCTAGTTTTTCAAATGTTGCTAATCTAGCGCTTTTTTCAATTTAATTAATTTATTTTCCTTTAACTTTTACTCGTCTTTCAACTATTTATAGTTAAAATGATGGGAAGGGATTCCGGAACTCAAGAAAACGTCACATACAGTTTTTATTGGTTTTCTTTACAAAATAAATCTATATCCATTTTCAATATCTTTTGCTTGGCAGGTTGTAAGGAACATTTGATGCCATTTCAATACAATCGAGACACGACTTAATAGCTCTGGTGGCAGAAGAAATCAGTTGATTTGAAGACCTCCGTAATAGTTGGTCTTCGGTATTACACAAATAGTCTTTAAGATCCCCAAAATTTAGTGGCTCATACATACGATGCTGAGATTGTACAACACGTTCAGGCAATGCAAGTGAATGACAATTTATTTATTGACTTATGCCCCTTAGTGGGTTGTTTATATTGTATCAATGTGAAAAACCCACATACGTTTTCGTGTGAAATATTTGAGAATAACAGGAAAAGTGTGAATTGCGAATTAGAAGATGGGTGGAACCTACCACTGATTTGATATGAGGAACTTGCTTCAAAGCAGAAATCTACTTCTGTCCTCTTTGTTTCGAGGGTGCTATAATTTTACATTCCTGATTTTGTGGGAATAGTAGGGCATATAAACAAAAGCTTACACTGTCTCTCCTGGCCCCTTTTGCCCCATTCCACTATCGGACAAACTTGGTTATAGTGAAAATACAATTCTATTTTTTTGGGGGAGGGGATACATAATACCTCGAATATATTATGTATTAACCACAAATTGTGGTGAATATCTTCAACAACAATTATTTTTTTTTGAAGAAAGGGATACGTTCGGCTGTTGGATCACCCACAGCTGCGGTGCCACGTTCTTCTGTTGCCGTATCACACTGTGCTCAGAAAGTTCACGTTCCGATTGTTAACATGAGTTTGTTCGCCTTGTATATTGTATAGTTGTGTTTTGTTTTTGAGATTTATGGTTGTAATCGTGTCAAAGTTAAACGTGATTTCGTCTACTTTTCTTCATTTTGGTTTTTGGGTTGTAGTAAATTTATTACAATTTTTAAAACTTAATTTCCTTTTACTTTGCAAACTTAATTTAGAACGTACGATTCACACACCGTTAAGTGTTCAATAGTCGAAATAAACAAATGGTTTATTAATTATTAGAACTATGTAACTAATTATATTTTCCAACGTAATGTCTACCGGTGGATAACTTGTCCGCTCACCGAGCGAGGCAGCTCGGTTTCCCGCGAATCAAATAAGTTTGTTCCCGTGGGGCCGACTTCTTTTCATCAAAACTTATTTATCAACTGTTAAAAAGGAAACACGAAGCTTGGCCTTTTTGCAACAGCATAGTAGTAATTCATAGTAATTCCGTTTTAGAAGATCCCCCCCCTCCCCTGCGGGACATGAAAAACCGTTCCTTTTCCGCGTTGGAGGGGTTCCGTTTCACGCTGTGGTAAGTGCCACTTAACTTCACAAGACGGATAATTTTTCCGGTTAAGTCAGGTTCCCGGCTTTTTCAGGTTCCGGTTTAGAGAGATGTAATTTTTTGTACGTTGTAACGCGTGTTTTTGATACGTTGTAATTTTGAAGGCTACCATGTGCGCAATGGAGTTAATGGGATCTTCAATTTTATTCAACCTTGTCATACACATGTTTATCAGTGTATCATTAAGTCAAGGATAGGTGTAGATAAGGGCTGCTCAAGCAGAGCTATTCGGGAGCACGGAACCGTGCTGGGAACCGGGAGCGCCACGCAGGAAGCGCAACGTTCCGCGTCTTGTGATAACCTGTTATAGTGTCCCAATAACTCCAGTCGTGGAATCGGCACTTCGCAAACCAAAGCGTCCACGCCGACAGTTTTCAATGCAGCACGGGAAGAACTGTGTCTTTTCGCAGATTCCGGCAGCTATGCAAAATGTTTAGATTGCAAAAAAGTGCTTAATCATATGAAGTTTAATTTGCAACATTATACGGTTAATCACGCTGCTGAATATGACTAGTATTCTCAAGATCGTAAGGAATTCTGCAGTGCTACGCTTTACAATGCTTTTCATGTTTTGGATATATTTTCATGTTGCTATGTTGCATTAACAGTAAAATAACACAATACAAAAATGTTAATTTTATTTAAGACTGACCCTTTGGGAAATATATTCTTCTCAAAATTAGGTTTAGTGTCAAACATTAATGAAACATCGAATTTTGGAGAGTATGTACCGTAGATGTATTCAGCATATGCCGTTGGCGGGAATTTGAAAGCCGATTATTAAGTAAACGAAATAGCGTGGTAATGGTTTACGAGTGCAATATCAACAAATCTGCACATTTCCGAGCCAATGCTTCAAAACCAAGCTTCAGCTGTGGCGAAAACTGGGAAACGAAAAGTTTAAGGCATCTTCATGTTGGTTGGATAGCTGTAAGATATTGTGTTGTGTGGAACGAAAATTGCTGAGACTCTAGTGAATGAATAGCAACCAGAATTGCTTAACATGATATCAGGTTTTGATCACAAAAATATTTTTAAAGCAAATGAAACGGAACTTTCCTTTCCAGAGTTTCCATGAAAATCACACGTTAAAGGTGAAAAGTGTGCCGGTAGGAAAGTAAAGAGAGACTGTCAGTTCTGCGGTGTGGCAATATGGCGAGAGATATGGAAACACCATTGGTAATCCGAAAATGGGCGAAGCTAAGATATTTCACTACCTAAACATCAATAAGCTGCCGGTGATATGGAGGAACAACAATAAAGCGTGGATGACAACTTCAATAATGGAAGGCTGGCTAAAGATGTTAAATCGGAAAATGAAGAAAGAAAATAGACATGTGTTTTTTATTTCCGGACGTCAAATGCCATCAAAAGATGTCTCTTTCGAAAGTAAAACTCGCCTGGTTTCCACCCAATTCGAAGAGAAAACGCCCATGACATGGGCGTTATTTACATGTTTAAGTCACAATACACATGAGTGTTATTGCAATCTTTGATTGCAAATATGAAAGACGCCGAGAGCTGATGCTTTGGAGAGTTTTTTCGTGCATCGACGTAAGACTATCAATAAAGCATATCAAGAATGAGACTTTTGAAATGCTTTCACAAATCTGGTTTTGGGAAAAACGATGAATCTGACAATCTGGACAAAGTGCACGAAAGTATTACGGTAATAGCAGCAATGTGTGGGGCTAATAACTTTCCAGGCAACACTGCAGAACATTTCGTTGCAAGTGATGAAAATCTGACAATACGTTTTGGAAACTGCTGCAGAATTATTAACAATTCGGAATGCACAGAAAAAAGTGAGGTGGACAAAATGGAGACAGCAGAAGAAGAAACAAGTGGAAACAAGAGCCCAAAATAAGTACGCATGCACAAGCTATTCAAAGCATAAGTGATATCATGCAATTTGCTGTGAACACAAGACAATCCAAATCTGCTGCAATTACTGTACAGTTTAAAAGAATGTATTGAAAGTGACACGGCCACAAACATATTAAACAAGCAAAATTTAGATAAGAGGAAACAGAATTAAGAAGAGTTTTTACATATTAGAACCCTAGTATGATTATTTTCAAATGTTTGTAATACTATATATGTAAATCATTCACAAGAAATCAACAATATACATGTATCAAACTATACATTACTTTTGTATAAATGTATCAAAACTGTACATACTTTTGTGTTGTTTTCTTAGAGATTTTTGCTTCATTTGTATGAAGCGGAATCATGTTTATAGTGTGGCGTCACCAAATAAAATTATAATAATTTCGTATCGAAATAGCTCCCATCACAGTTAGTATGGGTCGCGGAGGAGCTTTTGTGCGAAGAGCCCTAACGACCGCCACTGCGGACACGCTTGACACGCGCCCGACCGACCGCTATGAGGGGACCTCTTAGTGGCAGACACATTTACGACTCGTCATATACCGCCCCGCTGCCTCCCATCCCGGAGCCACCCTCAAGACAATACCGCCCGCGCCTCCTTTTGCCACGCGCACCGCGCCAGGAATCCAAATTCCCAAAGGGGTTATTTACAACTCAAACAGTCGCTGGCTGCCGATCAGCCTCCGCTGACAAATTTATGGCTTAGAAAAAAACGCAACCGCTCGAACAAGTGTTCGACAGCTGCGAAGAATCTTCTGGATCCTCACACACACACACACAGAGAAGAGAGAGGAGAGGAGAGCAAGTAGAGATGAAGAGAGAGAGAAGAGAGCAGGAAGACGAGCCCGCAGTAAAAGAAAGAATTCCTCCCTTGAAAATTCTGCTAACCTATGCAACCCGATGGGCGAACTTCAAATTTAAGACGCATTTAGTTAGGCTATGGGACGTCTCATCGAGGAAGGGCAGTCTGCAAGGTCGAAAACGTTTTGGAGGGTAACGGAGGTACTTGGACGCAAGAGCGCAGAGAAACTTTACTTAGTTCAGTATCTTCAATGACACATTAGCATTCAGATTCTCGAATAGAGCTTAGCATTCAGATTCTCGAATAGACACTTACAATTCAGATTCTCGAGTAAGCACTTTAAAATTACCGCGGAGGTAACTTTGGCGGGAGATGGCAACATCCTGCGTCACTTTCGCCTAAGATTATCTGCATCCCTGCCTAGTGCCATATCGGGCCCATTCAAAGCCCGCACTAAACTACGGCCAGTACCGGTGTGTCCTCAAGACCTGAGCCCGCACGAGTTGACGGCTCCGTCGCGCACACACGCTGCCAGCCGAGGAGAACACCCAGTGAGAGTCGGTGACCTGAGGCCGCCCGCCGTCTTCGAATGAGGACCCATCCGGCCGGTCTGCGGAGCACCGCCAGCCAGTGAATAATCCGGTATTTAACCGAAGTCGAACTATCTCCCGTAGTTATGACCGGGGCTCAGTTGCAGACATTTTGACGAGAGACTAAGAGTGCCGCCGGCTCAGGCCTTGTGTATTGTTAAAATTATGCATGAATCATTAGAAATAAGTTATTAATGTTAGTAAGGAATTTGTTCATTAACTGTTTAGTTATACTTCGTAACATAAGTTTAATAAGTAATGTGTCGCTCTCTAGTGACCTGTAACTTCCCTGCACTCATGTGGCAGGAGAAATTGAATTTTGTCAGAAAACGAGTCAATGGACTGATTTTTGACCTCCCTTCACTTCCATCCATTCGTCACAGAACTGAACCTGGCGCCCGACATATCCCGAGAAGTTATGGGCATTACAATAGCAAAACAATAAATTAATTAATTAATTAAAATTCTGGTCCCCTGAGGTTCCCAAATGTCCAAGTTTTACTGCATGTAAACCATTGAACAATATTCCATTCTGCAATCAGTTTAATATTTATCTATTTTATGTACTCAATTAGAATTGTATTGATTTTACATGACCACAGAACGTCACATATCAGTCTTCTTCTACCAATTAAACTTGGTGTCCCTCACACCTTAATTCTCTAAGCAATGTTAAAATGAGATATTTTTTAAAAAATTTGTGAAAGATGTCTTTAGCTCTTATATTTCATGGAATTACTGGTATTGAAAGCACCTTTGACACAATACTTGGAGAAGAACAGAAAGGTTTCAAAAGAGGAAGGAGTTCAAAAGATGCAATATTTACATTATAAAAAATCCTGGACTGACAACAAAGTGAATCTACCGAGTTACTTAATATTCATAGACTTAGAGAAAGCATATAGTGAATTAATGTGCCAAATACTAGAAGAGAACATGCCTATAGACAATAGAAAAAGGATCCAAAGCCTCTACCCTGACTCACAGATTAAGATAAAAATGAATAACGTGAATGTGTCAAAATCTTTCACAACAGAGGGTTTATACACTGATGTGGCAAGCCCCATGCCTGTTTAACACATATGCCAACAATATAATCAAGGAATGGAAATAAACTATAAGAAAGTGAATAAATATCAGTAAAAGACACGGTCCAAACAATCTTCAATGCAGTTAATATAGTCTTAATCATGGAATCAGAAGATGGCCCTCAACTGCTGAACGCAGCACACAAAATGTATAGAATAGCACAGAAACATGGAAAAACGGAAAAGACAGAAACAGTTTAAAGACTAAAAATTTAGAAGAAATAAAGGATAGAGAGAAAATGGCTCTCTCACATTAACAGACTGAAACAAGAAAGACTCCCAAAAGCAATGTTGAAGTACAAACCAATAGGGTGAAGGGATAAGGAATACCACAAAAGAAATGGCTACATAAGGAACACCTGGAGGTGGAGGTGTTCTGGTCTACTGGGAAGCAAGAACAGGTATAGCAGCCTGCAGTTTATGATGAACCCTTTCATCCGGCTGGTGTAATCAAAATATTTACAAACATTCTTTTCACATATGGTTGGATTTTTTATGAGTTAAAATATCTTCCTCTACAATAAATAATTTAATTTTCAAGAAATTATCTTTTGAGAAAAGAGAATAATGCTGTGCAAAGTCACCAAAACCTGAAGGTACATTCTTACAGGTTCCTAAAGATGATGATATGTAAGGAACCTAGAGATATCATGAACAAAAACACAAATTAATTTTTGTAAAATATTATTTTTAACTATTAAGATTAAATGTAAAGTTAAACAGAGATATGAGATCAGTTCAGGTATATGAAGTTATTTGCATATCACAAATTCATTACTTCTCTTTTACATCAAATGCTTTATTAAACTAAAAAGAGTTGAAAAATAGGATACACATCGTTAGATATGTCAATACTTGAAAATGCATCAGTCAGATGGGATACCCTGGAGATTAGGTTAGATTGAAGAGTTAGAAAAAATTGAAAAGACAATCAATTTCATGAAGGTTCTTTGGGAAGTTCTTATCCACCAAAAACTGCAGAGGCCCTTAGTGCACAAAGAGAAAAAGGCCTGTTGTGTTACCTCTTCAAGGTGTACAGTAAGTCACCACAGTGGGTAGAAGTAAGCCTGGACTGGACATCTCTTTGAGAATTGGGAAGATTTGATATTGGGAAATTTTCATTTGTTAATAGTATGATTTAAAATTGAAATGAAATTCCTGCAGCAATCATGAAACTTTTACTAGACTTTGTGTTTTCAAAAAGAGACTGAAGAAGTACTTGTAATGAATGTATTCTACCCCTTAGTTCAGCTAATAAAAAATTCATGTGTCATGTAATGAAGTTTATTGCAGTACAGTGTAAAGCTGTACCAACAAGCTTCATAAATTACCTATATGACATAACCAAAGAAAGATAATGTGAAAGTGTAATATAGCATTGTAAAGTGACAGAGTAGGTGGGGAACTAGTGTGGATGTGTCAAGTCCTGATTTAAAAACTCCACACTGATTCTATACCATAAAAAAATTGTAGAACTGTATTTACAGCAAGTGTGTAAATGTACGAGATTATAAGTGTGTAACGTACATGAGAGTGAGCATTCATGTATAATAATGTGTGTGTGTGCGTGTGTAAGAATGTATGTGTAGGTATAATGGATACACAAACTCTTATGTATACAGGTAAGCAGGCACATAATCAGATGGAAGGTAAAATTGTATAACCATGGTCAGTAAGAAACGTACTTACATATATGTGGATTTTAAAAGTTTTCTTGATGACAATTTGTTTTGTGTGGGTTTCTAAAGGCAGCTTTTGAATTGTCCCATCTTTTGATGGGCTAGTAATTTTAATTATCGTGTTGTACTGTATATTTGTTTTGTATATTAGATTATCATAAATTTGTCGGTCACAGTTACCACCTGGCAATCAGCCAATTGTAACCAAATAAATGTTAATATTATTATTGTTATTATTATAAATACACATCTGACCAAACTCCTTTGCTGTTAAATTGTAACTTCTCACTCTATTTACATCACATCTATTCCTTTCACGAGCAAGTCATTGGTGTACTTGAGAATATTTTTGTGTAACATTACCTAAATTTGTAGAAAGGACACATTAATTAAAATGTTTAATAAAGATGACATACTGGGAACCTAAGGTTGAGACACCTTGTCACCTTCAGAATCTGGACCAATTCAACTAAAGACCCCCTACATATAACATTTTATATTGTGTTAATATGTAGAAAAAATACAAAATTATAATCAGAACCTAAATGCGACCTCAGTTATCCTTAGGTACTATCAAATATTTGAGAACCCCCTCCCTTTAATATTAATTATCAATAAGTAAGGATATAGAACACTTCCAAATTCTTTCTTTGTTAACCCAACACACCAATACTATAAAGAAAACTAATTTTATTTTATAGACTACACACAAAAAACAAATTTCTTAAGAAATTCAAAAGGATTTAAAAGGATTACCCACTCAACTACACATGTTCAATTATATGTCCATCAAACTCAAGAATCAGTTAACTGGAGTTAATTGTTGTCTTGTCCTCTCAATCTAAAGGGTGGACTACTACTGCCACCTCTTTGTGAATCACCCTAACTACTAGAATGCTCATTTCCTACACAATTATCCTTGCATGGCAGCTTCAGATCATCTGTCCACATTCGGTGCTGTTATAACTACAAACATAATCGCTTCAAATGAATACCTATTTATATCTTTTGACCAACTTTCTAAAAATTCTACAATAATTTTACTTTTTATTGATTTATTTAATTTTTAATGACATTTCTTCTTCGAAAGTAATTCCATCACCTTGACCTTAACAAATAAATTTTACAGACTTTCCCAGATATATTTTTAACTTTTTGTTAAGCATTTTGTACGTATCCAATGAATCACAACTGTCAATTTCGGGCAATTCAATACTGGCTAGCTATACCAGTGGCACTAATTGAACTCCAGTCAAATGTCCTAAATACGAAAGGGCACAGCGAAACAAACTGATACAGCACTACAGAACACTAGCACAAGCTACTTCATGCACTGGACAATCTGGAACTACACAACTTAAATGTTGTCACACATAACTTAAAAATGCACATTTCTGATTCCAATTTGTAATTAGAATGAATATGTCACGCTAAGAGTATAGTACAGTATAAAATTAACAATGCACAATTTTGGGCAATGGTGTGAAATTGATATGATATTCAAACTTTTTTTACCTGGCAGAAAAAGTGTAGGAACAGCATTTCTTTTTAACCCTCGATGTAATTCTTGACATTTACTTTCTTCGGGGAAATGTCGATTACAGACAAATAGTCTGTTGGTACAGTCTTGCATTGTTATCCCCGAAATCAATGGATTACCACAAGCATTCATCCATCTCGCCCACAATTCTTTGTCGCTTCGAGGAAAGCGATGTCTCTTATTAACCCAATCAACGCACCCCAACACGGCACATTTATTTTTTTTTCTTCGAGAAATATTAGCCATATTTCAAAAGCGTTTATGCAGCACGACAACCAAAAAATAGTATCACCAGGCTCAACACAAACCGTACGCGCACGTGCTTGCCGGGAAATTTTGTATTTTTCAAGGAGTGTATGTTGAATACGTAGCGCTCTCGGTACACTCGGGTACATATCTCTTGGCGGGTGAGGGCCATAGAGTAGAGATATTTCTCCTCTATGGTGAGGGCCTGCCTTCAGGACGGAATCTCTCACCAGTCGTCTGACACTAGTTAGGCCTCTGGTCCTTGACTCCTTATTCCAATCCAGTTCAGTAGCCAGACTTCAAAGCGACGCCATATAAACCTGTACAACACCAACTCGCTCTGCCGGTGATTCGGTGAACTACTCATTTTGAAATTTCTCCGCGTTCGACCCGGTTGATTACCGTTGGATTCCTTCTTCGACGACCGAACGGCGTTGCGTTCACGTGCTCATTGTGGCGCCGTTAACGGGAGTCAGCAGCCAGTGAATTCAAGAAAATCTGTGATTTACTGCTACGATTAAAGTCTGAAGCGTGCATTATGGCTTCGAGAAGATGTTGGGTGCCCAATTGCACAAATGCGAAAGCGAAATTAGCCATTAAAACGTCTATTTGGGTTTCCAAGATATGTGAAAAAGTAAGTTACATTTTTTATCTTTCATTTTTATGCATATAGTTTATCGATGAATACTGCTTCTTTATTATACTCCTTTTGTTGAATGCCTATAAAATTAATGGCTGCCTTTTGATGGTGACTGTAAAATTAATATATTTTTATTTAGATGCAGAGAATGGCTTAAAGCTATTGGGAATTCTGCTGCTCTCCAAATTGCACATGGAAGCAATCTCCGAGCAAGGAAATTTCTATGCATAGTACATTTTCTGGAACAACATCATATATGCCACTCGAAGGACGTGGTGATCATACTGTTCCAGTAAACTTTCGGAATCACGAATCCCCTTTGCGAAGAAGCATTGCGGGTTTTCAATGCAAGCGTTCCCAGTAAAAGGAAGTAGGTTCATTTTACTAGATATGCATTCAGGCCATTTCAATAGCGTGACGTTAAGTGCTTTCTAATGTTTATTTTGCAATTTCAGACATCCAATTCAAAATCCACGCACAATTGGCTAGTAAGCTAACTGAAACAATTTTTTCAAGTCCTGCTAACATGGACAGATGTGAAGGCGAGTTGTTCCAATAACAATGTTTACAATTATTCAAGATATAAGTGCTAATATTTGGCAAGAGGTAGAACCGATGAATAATCGGACGAGAAATAGTCTTCCCCGTATGAGAAGATAAGTTGAAAGCAGTGGACCGGTGCACAAAACCAACAGAAGAACTTAGTCACTAGATCAACGCTCCAGGAAAATGAAACAAAAGAAGCGAAATTCAATTGATGTGCGAAGCAGTATAATGATAGAAATTCAGAACATAGAACCTTTATCTTTCAATTTCACTTTAAGCGCATAGAACCAGTGATTTATTGGATAATATACTCGCGATGAAGAAATTCAGCTCCATCCCAACATACGCGCACCGAGAAAAGGCAGAAATTTAGTCGAGATAAAACTTCGCTAATAGAGGAGAGGCCAATACGCAGATTAAATAGCTATTTAAAAATGGAAAGTATTCGCTGTCAGTATCCCATACTACAAAGGCTTATTAGGAAGGGGGTACTATAAATAATGTTCCCACTACATCCAAGATACCATTGGACATAGGCCAACCATATAAATAACGATCATGTTTAACAAAATGAAAAGTAGTGAATGCGTGGGGAATTGAAAATACAAGAACAATAGGTGAAAAAAATGAATTCCTTACATGGACCGGTGGTTCTGAATTGCGAGGGCAAATCCTACCAGATATGGTGCAGGGGCCATGGGGTGTACCAAAGAGAGTTAAGTTATGCATATCCCTTACAGTAGTTTTGGCAGCGAAGTGTTGGACCAGGATGAAGCGTCTGAACTCACTTGTGTTAAGGCCACGGCTGAACTTACAATAGAACGGTCCAAAGGTTTCTAGTTCGCAGGGGTCTTCCGAAAAGAAACACGTGAGTAAGGTTCCCAGAAGTATATGTGCTCCCATTTCAAAATTGACACACAAAATTACTCAAGGTGGCGAGGTGAATTCTCCACGGGTTTCGGGAGGACGCGCCTAGCTAGTAAAAGACATTTCCAGAGTAAACATTGATCTCTGCTCTTGGAGTTAAGCATCAAGAACAACTTACACAATCAGATTTCATTGGATCAAATGTACACTGATGAAGACAGAGAGAAGTGTATCTTTTATCTCTATCCGCATTTTTTTAAAATAAATATTCATCTGAAGATAATAATCTCTAACTGAATTTTTGGTTTTTACCTACTTTTTTTTCCTATTCATGTTTAGACCACTTAAAATTATGCAATGGAATTGCAAAAGTATCATTCCAAAAATCACTGAATTTTTCAAAACTAGTTTAGGAGCAGATATAATTATTTTACATGAAACGTGGTTGTCCAGAACAATTTTGTTGATTTTAAAGGCTTCTACGCCAAATTTGATATAATAAATTAATATGGCGCTGGTTTGGCCATCATTGTTAGGAAAGGATCAGTCTGCATTCTGGTTGATTTGAAATTCAATTCCAAATCTTTAGAAGTTTGTCTTGATGTGGTATCTCTATTGGTGGTTGCTTGCCACAGATCTTCCACCATACGATTTTAATAAATCAGAATGGGTTTTCTTTATTAATGAAGTTTTCAAACATGAGAACTTTGTCATAGGAGATTTTAATTCACATTATGTTCCTGGGGTAGAATGAGAAACTGTCCAAATGGTGAAATTACTTTTGACAACGATGATCCTGAGGTTATGTTCCTACTCAATAACAGTTCTCAATGCCTTCTCCTACGTGCGTGGCGATGGTGTAACGGTTAGCGTATAGGACTATTATACCCAAGTTGGAGGGTTCAAACCCGATCGAAGCCGTGGATTTTTAAGGGCGAAAAAATGGAAATAAAGCCAGATGTCCCATGTTGGTAAATTTACTTGCATGTAAAAGATCATCAAGCCTAAATGACGCCTCTGAGCTAAATTCAAAATCGTCTGTTTCTCGCTCAAGAATTGCTGGTTGGGTTTCTCCGCTAGTTGGTAAAAGCGTAGCGACATTTGCGTTCTTTTAAATTCTAATGTAATTCACAGATATGAAGTACTAACTGAGATTATTCATGAAGCTATTATATCCTCTACACCAAATGCAGAGAACAATTACTTCTCTACATCACAATGACCAAAACGCAATCCCTGTCCACGGTGAAATAAAAACTGCGAACAAACTATTAAAGATAGAAAACTTGCAGTCCTTCGCAAATCTTTCAACAAACAAAACTTAGTAAATTTTAAAAATGGCAGCAAATGCTTGATTCATTATTCAAGATGAGAAATCTAAAAACTTGAAACTATTTTGTAATTCATTTAATAGAAATAGTCACATATCATACATCTGGGACAGGATAAAAAGTTTCAAAAATAAACTTAGTATATCTTCTAATATTTCAGATTTTAATTCAGGGAAAACACTTGAAGACGAAAGTTGGGATTAATAAAATCAGCCCAGACTTACTTAACGATAACTGCCCTAAGCTTTTGACAAGTGAAACTAAAGAATTTCTGAATAGTCCATTTGCATACATTGAGTTAACTAATGCCTTCAACAATGTAAATACTAAATCATCACCATGTATGGACGTTTTGAAGTTTTAAAACGATTATCAGCAAAATGGTCATCTATGATGATATTTTTGAAAATACAAATTACTTCTTATTCCAAGGAAAATAACAAAGGTGTATGTCCTATCTGTCATCATGTCTGCTTAAAGAGATCGGTTATCGGTAGATTAGTAGGGTGGCTTCAGCATAACCAACTACTTAGCAAATGTCAATTTTGCTTTCAAAAGATGAAATCCTGTATTGAGAGCTTGTCTATCCTAGTTTCTGAGATTGATCATCAATTTGATAAAAAAAATAGATCTACCTACATTGTTTTTAGATATCAAAGGGTTTTTTGATTGTGTTCATCATTCAGTATTAATTCAGGATCTGATTGAAATAGGTATTTCAAAAAACTTCATTCACTTAATTTTTAATTCATTATCTGAAAGACACCTAGATTTTATAAATTATCCATTTACTCCAAAGAATAATATAGCTTACTAGTCTTCCTCAAGGCAGTATTCTGAGCCCTCTCCTTTTTTCTATTTACACTAACAAACTGGAAAGTTTATTACCAAGTGATGAGTTCGTTAAAATATGCAGACAATATTGCTTTATATTCAGTAACAGAGCCAGTGGAAGATGCCATCAATATTCTAGAGGATGCTGTAGAATCATTGAGGCAGTTTTTAGAAAAGAGAAACCTCTTAGCATCAGAAAAATGTAAGTTTGTTGTATTTAGCAAGAGCTATTTAAAAGCTCATAAATTTATATTTATGTCAATGGCATAATTGTTCATAGTTCTCTTCCAGCTGTTTCCTTGACATGACCCTAGATTACTTGCAGTGGAGAGAACGCGTATCTAGTCTCCTAAAAAAAATGTGATATGGGCCTTCGAATTATGGGCTTTCTATGTGGAACTTGGTGGGAAGCAGACCCTTGTACTCTGTTGCTAATTTTCAGAGCACTGATTCACTCACAGATCGAACATGTAGGCTTTTTGCTTGTTATTTGGGCAAATAATAGTAGGGTAAATTTAGAAAGATTACAACATAAGTCATTAAGGATTACACTAAGCTACAGAAAATCCACACCACCCAATGTAATCCTTGCAGAATCAGGGGAACGTCTCCTGAAAACAAAACTAACTCTTGTGTATGTATTACTTGA
>BOPP01000025.1:939074-997390 GCA_017312745.1 Gryllus bimaculatus
GACGGCAAGAGAAATGCCAGATGATCTATGGTCCAATAGAGAGGCATGGAGACTGAGAGCGGAGAAACAGCGACAGCTGTAGATATATATATATGTAAGAGAACAACATTAATACCATGGTTTCAGAACTTCAAATTAACTAGGAATGAAATTGTTATTATTAAGAGATGGGAGTCAAATCATTCATCACAGTTGGAAAAGATTCAAAATTGTCAATTCAGGTATGTGGGCATGTGGTGTGAAGAATGACACCGCTGATCATTTATGGCACAGTACATAATTTGATAATTTATGAAATATTATTATGGTAAAACTCAACCGCCTTAATACTACATCAATCCAAAATATTGTGGACATATTAAAAAAATTTAGATACACGTGTAATTCCAATTAGATGTGAATTCTTCTATTTCATCCTGAAGACAGGCCCAAAGGCATCAAAAAATAAAAACCTAAGTATACATGAGGGGATTGTTTGCTTGTCCACATTCCCTTCAGCAACCTTCAGTGAGCAATCCATGCGTGCGAAAGCTCCCTTACAATTCACAGTAACGAGGGGAACAACTGAATGCAGGGTACGATTTTTTTCCCATTTTGTAACCTGTGATTGTATTTTTAAAAGATTAAATGAAAATGTACTCACATAAACATGGAACTGCACCGCAACACAGTTTCCTTTTGGGGAAAACAGCAATAAAATCATCAGCTCTGAAATGCACACTGCAGATACGCTTATCTTGGATGCTTTCGCCATCTGGGATCCCAGAAAACTCTCTCCATTTTTGCAGAACAAAAGGTCTCTTATTTCCAGAAGGGAATCTGTGGAACGAGATTCCTTCCAAGCGCTTTTCCGTAGATTTGAAACTCACGTGGCAAACGCAACAAGTTGACATCTGAAAAGAATGTGATATTTTTACGTTTGCTCCTCAAGGCATGTACACTTGCTCAACCTACCAAATCAACTGGCCATTCTTTTAAATTCAATAATACACATATTTTGATGAAGGATGTTGATTATAAAAGATTAATTAAAGAAACACATTCAGATTCACATTAACAAATATAACACTGTTAACAAAACGCCAGATATAGAGAACTTTAGCAAAATGTATGTCAACCTCATCAAAAGACAAACATTTTTCCATCAATCTAATTACAAATATTGAATATTAACATCAATGCTACTTATTTCACAATATGTCCTTATGCCAAGTCTGGAACGAGCTGACTATTCGTTAGTCATATCGCCTTCCCAATTTTCTCATCAATTTTGCATCTTTAGGTTATACTACTGCCTCCGTGTGGAATTTTTTGGATACTTTCCATTACATACTAAATAAAAATATTATTTCAGTTGTTCATCTTCTCCTCACGACAAGGTTTCGACTACATTATTCACATTGTTTGTATACACAACCAAGACCAAGCAGCTATGAAATTATATTTGTACAACATATTATAAAATATTATTGTAGTAGATATATTATTATTAAAAAATGTCAGTTATGTTCATATTATTTTATTGATTCACATCAATGACAATTATGTTGTGTGTGTTAATGTTATTGTTTATTATGATTCATTGATTAATTCATATCACTGTTATTTCTGGTTGTTTAGTAATATGAGTTTGATTTTTTGGTTTAGTGTTAATTATGCTCATATCCAGATCCTTGTGCTGCTATACCTCTTTCCACTATAATTTTGTAAATAGTCCTTTTAAGTTTACAGTAACAATTGGAAAGGAAATTGAGGAAAATAGATAAATAAATAAGGGAATTAATAAATAATATATCACGTATCATGTAATAACTATACTTAATTAAGCAATTATATATCATTTAATAATGTAATGATGTAATAATAACACCGACGTCTTACCTCGTAATAGCTTCAGTAACAAAAAATAAATCGAAAGTATTATCTGCAGCTGACAAAGCCAGGATCACGGGCAAAGCAAAGCTACAAATGCAAGCCAGAATACTCTTTGAGCCAGACAGTATAACCCCTCACGAAATCTTTGTCCTTCGCGGACTTCCAGGGCCGGTTCACTCCAAAGAGTATGTTACTCAATGTCTTGGTTCACTCAATGTTAAAAGGCGGGGGACAAAGTTTGTTTCCTCAGTCACTGGCCTGGTGCAGATAGCGCAGCTGTCGCGTTTTGGCGCTCATTTTCAAAGTAAGGTTGTGCGAATTCATCGTTGTCCGTGTAGGGAATATCCAAGAGTATTATCTGCTTTTCTTATGATTCAGATTAACTTGATTTAAATAATATTTTTAAATATTGAATTGGATGTTTTTACCTACAACGAAAATGGTAAAGTGATTTATTTATCCTTAATTACTTTAAAAGCAGAAAAACGTGAAAACATGAAGTTTTAAATTGATCATTTCCTTATTGTTTGTTTTAGTTTGTTTTTTCACATAGATACTATACATTTGAGGGGTCTGGTGCAATACCACCCTAACCCACAAAATCTTTAAATTTGAGTACTTATAGTTTCATCACTTCCCATACATTATCGAATAAATGTGTGGCAACACCTGTTCACATGGTTCAGCAAAAAGGCATTTTTTGTCCAAAAAAATTTTACCATCTTTTCTGTAATACTACCTGAATCAAAAATCCTCTTACTGTTGAAAACAACTGATTTCATTAAAAAAACTTTCAACAATATTAGACGGTTTTTGAAATATTAAATTCTATTTAATATTGTCCTGTTCCTTCCCACTTAAATGGTATTTTATCAATATACACAAGAAAAAAGGTTAATATTATTAAAATTAGTAAGATTAAATCCGTTTTTATTAGTTTTTAACTATTAAATTTTGTTTTCTTAAGTGAGTTATAATAAAATCCAAAATTTTATTAATTGCTCTCTTCTCTAAGATGTTATACTTTAATGTGGACATTAGTAAACTTTTACTCCAATTTAGAAATTACAAATATGCTTGAATGATTTATCGTCGTTTTCTGAAACAACTCGGTGTGTGCTATTGTTTCCTAATTTGCTATAATCTACAAGGACAATGAAATGCTAGATAAAAACTAATATATCATTCCATGTCCATTAGTAATAACTACAACAAAATGTATTATTGTTTATTTATAAGCATGCTCATTTTAATGTATATTACATTTTTTTTTTTCTCGAAAATTCTTCAATTATGTGAATAAGTTAAATATGAATATTCGTTGTATAAACTATGTAATTGATTTAAGTCTTCATCTCTATAACTTAATATTATATTTTGTAATATTTGAAAAAATAACTTAAATCATTGACTTTAAAAAAAATTATCATTGATATAAATCATTATTGAAATAATACCAGCCTTAATTTTTGGTGACATTTTTTAGCCAAAAATAGAATTGTAATTTTGATACAATCATTGGTACTGTGACTATTTTGGGTGTCATTGAAACCCAAGGAAAATGAAAAAAATTTATAAATTATACTAGTTTTATGTTTGGCAAGTTGATTTGCCTTGTAGTTAGTAATAACATACCAGTAAATACGCTTAGTGTTCTAGGATTAAAGAGGGAATTTGCATTGTTTACAAAAAAAATCTTCTATGAAATGAACATTTGTGGAAGATATAACAATTTTAATTTGGCCTGTTTCTCCCAAGTTTTAGGCAATCTTAACTTTAAAATAAACAATTGGCACAGATTTCTTCTGCTTAGGCTGCAATACAAGATTTTTCATTTTCTATAGATATCTGATTGGTTACTGCACATCATGACAATATTTCCAGAGTCAACACACAAACTATCCTCATTGAAACCTACGCATGGGTAGAACAATACTGAATTTTTACGGATGACAGAATTTTGACAGTATATGTAGAAAAATTGGATTAGATTTTTACTATAATTATCAATAATATTATTACAGGATTTATTGTTCAGATGATTCATTTACCAATTCAAATTTACCAATTCAAATTAATTAAAAATCATCTATAATATATTAACCTTTTGTAGCACTGAAGTATGTGAAATATGCAAAAAAGTATTATATCTATCTTAATATTTTTAAATTTTTAAAATAAACGTTAGATATTCAGAGTATATTATTTATTACACAATTCTTTTATTACACATTCGAAAACAAAAGTTTTTTAATAGTTTACATTCAAAATTGTTTTGATTATTTATTGTGCTTGTTAGGCAAGTTTTTCTAAACAAGGCAATTATTATTTGATATATATATTGCTGAAATAATATATTTGTCTACAATATCATCGAGACTAGCAGCACTTGCAGCATCAAGGGAAAAAAAGATTTCACTGGCACACTTTGTAATAAGATTTTCTTGAAACGTTCTTTGAAAAGACAAGAGGGCTGGGCTTGTAAAAAACACTGTTGATACAATTCCATCTTTTAATGTTAGTGCAGTCAAATTCGTTTATATCTTGCCAGTTATCATACTGCAACTCTAAGATCACCTCCAGAATGGAAACGTAACTCGTACACCTAAGCAAATAAATTTAATTACATTTTCATCAAACACTAATGAGAGTGTCTCCCGCGCCTCCCGACAGGTGGTTCTAAAGTTCATCATTACCGAGAACTATGCTACGCCTGGAACCCCCGGTGAGCGGCGCCTACGTTCTCACAAAAATGCACGCACATCTTCCTGTTTCCGCCGTTTTCCGCTCTACTGGAGGAATCGTGTAAATCAAGAACTGGCGAAATCTGGCAACTCGGCGCCAAACTAAAACATCAATAGAAATGAGGCTATTTTTGCTGCCCATAATAGTGGATTTTCTTTACTTATCGTATAGCGTACCGTCATCTGCTTCGCTAAGATACTTTAGATGCTAAATTCCCACTTTTTCCAGTGCTTTACTAAATATCTTAATAACTCCCAGGATGGTATTTTTAAGTTTATTAAAAGTTCAGGAGTTTCCCTCAAATATATGCATTGATTATGTAACCTGATTATAAATTGTACTTCTAATGTTGTTTCCTTTCCTTTTCGACCCACTTCTTGTCATAATACACACAGCCCGCTTGTCGAGTATCTATCAAAATCTATGCAAGGAAACTTGTCCACTCAAATTGTAGAAAATAAGAGGAAATTTTTGCATAGTTTTGAAAATTGGTTCCTTGGTTTTTGTCATCTGGATCGCTGAACACGAATATTTGGTTAGCAACTTTGTTCGCAAACACCTTTTCTAAGCAAAAAATAGTAAAAATCATGTATTTTAAGAGTATTTTTTCTTACAAAATAATTCAGACGCTATTCATTTTTCGTAAATAATTGTTCTGCATGAATTAAAAGATAAAATCACTTACATTTAATGTCATTAGACTTTTTTCTGTAATTGACCGTTTTGCTGTGAGAGGTCCTCAAAATTTGGTGAAATAAACAAAACGTGAAAACAGGAATTATCCCACTTTACCTCCATGTAATATAAATAACAATGTTACAAAGCGTTTTTGTAAGTTTATAGGTCTATTAAAAGTTCAAGAATTTCCCTCAATTATATGCATTGATTATGCAACCTCATTATAATTTGTACTTCTGTTGTTTGCTTTCCTTTTCGACTTATTTCTTGTCATAATACACACGGATCTCTTGTAGAGTATCTATACAAAATATATGGTAGTCAACTTGTCTATATGTCCACCCGATATGAAATTTATGTAGTTAGCGGGTTTTGAAAACGTAAAGTCCAAATTCGAAACAAACTTCGATTGCAAAACCCGCTATTCGGTGATGTGTTACGAATAACAGGATGGAATTTAATTATTGAGAATACGTTTTTATATAAAAAATACCGAAATTTCTATAAAATATGAAAATACGAAATCGACATTATTTTATAATGAAAAACTGATTTATTTAACGTCAAAAAGAGATCAAAAATGAATGTTTAACATTTTAAATGCACCATGGTGCTTTCGATCAGCCTCAAAGTTGTAGAAGGATTGAAGAACTAGACAAATCTTGTTTTCATTTTTCGTGAACACGATTATTTTGGCTCTTTGAATGGCTGGAAATGCCAGTTACTAGTAACTTTCACTTAGCCTTCTCTTTTCAATCTTGAATCACTCTGTCGTAGACATACTACCGTTGCAAATATCAGAGAGTATACCGAGGCAAATTTTTCAATGTGAATACATTTCGGCAGCGTGAGCACCATTGATGCGTACACGTTCACAGCAGCGCAGTGCATTGAACGTACTGTACAACCTAACTCTGTATAAGAAAAATGTCCCTTCTAATTGTAAAAAACTGAAAGGTAGCTTTGAGTGTTTAGATTGGTAAGTCTGATGTCAGCTGGATTACGTTGCATCCGAACATGGCACGGCGACAGCCGGCGACCTGTTGAAACTTGGCAGGTTTTGCAAACGTCGGACATTCAATGGGATTTGCATCCGAAGACAACGTTCAGTTTACGACGAATGAATTTGAGTCATTACAAAACAAATAAACATATGCGGTGGTAAATTTTCTTTGAAAGTAAAATTGTTGTACAAAAATGCTCTAATAAAACAAGTGGTGCAGATCCGATAGCCAAGATCGCTAAGACAGTAGTGTCGTAACACTCTTGGACCAGAAGATCGCGTTTTCGAGTTCCGCCTCGAGCATGGTTGTGTTGTGTGTCTGTATGTTTGTGTCTTTATCACCATTCAGTTGCATCACAATTTCACCTCATCCCCCAGGGCTAACTACCCTCGGGTGTAAAAATGGAATCAACGTTAAAATGCTGATCCCCCAATAAAAGTGATGTGCACCTTCTCCGAAATTCAAGACGGAGCCTCGGTGGGATGGACGTATCGGGTGGCCCCATGATGTCCATGGTATCTTCGCAACACGGACAAAAATATCTAAGTGTATTCACGAACATAGCCCATGCGCAATTTAGTTTTACAACTTTCTGTGCAAGCAGTATGCGAGAAAGCAAAATAATTAAAAGTTCTAAACAACACGATCCACTAGCGGTGGATGTGGTGGCGTACATTTTTACTCTCCTGTATCAAAATTTTCTCAAAAATGGCTCCAAATTTCTTCTTTAAATGTGTTTATTTGTTTTATTTATTTATTTATGTACGTCAAAAACAGTTAAAAACTGTGTGTGACGTGCTATGTTGAGAAGTTAATTCGAGGTTAAATTTATGTCCAGAAACAAAACAAGGGGACATCTCAGCGTTTGCTCGAGGATCAGGGAAACTGGACGGAAACCTTATAGAGATGGGGGTCATTGACCCAAACGCTGAAGAACAATACTTGTTACCGATTCTTTACAATTATACAATCCAAGTGGAATGTAATACATTAAATGTCATTGCTAAAATTAATATTACTTTCCTTTTGGAAGCTCAGTATAGTTTCTAGTTGTATAGAAACAGTTGTGCAGCAGAAAATATTTTACTTGGGACTTAAACTTTTACATCGTTTAATTTAATCGCTAATGTCATCTGGCAAGGTGTAAAATAATGTACATGTATTATATGTGATTTTTTTTGTAGTGCTGTTGATAATGTCACCTGATGAATATGATTACTATGTCGAGTATCGTAGTTATAGACAACGGCGTTTGCTAAAAATATAATCCCGCCCTTAAGTAAGTCATTTTTGACTGAAACCACTGATTCATATATGAAGGAACAAGATAATGGAAAAATACCTAGATTAATAAAGAGAGGCTTACAAGAATCACATGGGTGGAGTTTGCTTATTATTCGTACAACTCGTTTTTGTAATCTAAAAGTCTGGGAGCTATAAGATGTATTTCCCCAGAATATTATGCCATATCTCAGGCGGGAATGAACATTCGGGAAATATACACATCGAGCAGTGTAGAGGCTGACTGAATTTGAAAGAATTATGAAAGCATAATTTTATTTCGCGGATCTTCAAATTTATACTTAAAAGATTTGCTAGTTTCTGGATTTTGAAAAATAATATAATAATTAAGCGAACAATAATTTTATTATGCTGAGCTTATGACATACATTAATAAATTGGTGAACTTAAGTTCAGTATTATAAAACGCGCGAGATGAAGTTAGGCGTTATCCCTATAATTATTTATAGGGATAACCCGTTATTAATAAATCCTCTTTCAATTATATTTTGCTTTCAAACGTTTTTTGTCCAAGTTTAGATTAAATCAACGTTCGTGGATTTTTAGGAGAGACTTTCGAGAATACATCAATACAGACCGCTACAGGACGTGGCACCAGAAATTGCATTACTCTCAAACAAATAGCTGCTCAAGAAGGTGCCAGCTGAGTATAAGAGATGTGTTATACATTCTTCAGGTGATAGTACAAGTAGACACTTGAGCACAATACCCGAAGAACTCTCTATTAATAAATCTTCTATTCTTCGAATCAGACACAAGAGAAGAGAATATTAATCTGCTTTTAAGAGTAATACATCCGAAATTCTTACTGTTCATTGGGATGGTAAACTGTTGCCTGCATTAAATATCAAGCACCGAATAGAAGAAAACCTTCCAATTATTGTTATATTTGGGGACAGCGGCTAATCGGGTTGTCAAAATTGCCGAATTCTCCTGATAAAGAACACACTAAGGCTGTTTGGAATGTGTTAACGCACTGGGGTATCGAATACAATGTACACATTCTTTGCTGTGGTACAACAACATCAGACACTTGACGTTCTGAAGAAGCACGCGTCTTTCTTGAGGACAGGGACGGATCCAGCCGATCATTGAAGGGGGGGGGGGCATCGCAGATATTTGTTAAATAATAAAGTAATTTATTGTACTGTAGATACTATTCTCTACTGTATTATTGTTTAAATAATTACACAATTCGAACATAAATGATTAAATCAATTTTGCCAAATGGAGGAAGGTTACCAAAACTCTAAGCCCCTTGAAAGGGCATGGCTCCCGCGCCCCCCGCCCTGGATCCGCAAGTGCTTGAAGACAATATTGATAGAGAATGGTTGTTCTTTCCCCGCCGTCACCACATATACGAACGTATTTCACAATGTGTTTGCATGTAAAAATCGTGATGTAGCACGCACCTGTTTTTAAGCATTTTAAGAAAAGCTGGGAAAGCTAATGCCAATAATTTTCAAAGTGGCAAAGCGAATGTGGAAAAGTTGTTTAATGAGTCCGAAATTAAAGAAGTGTTGGATTTTTATTAAAGCAAAAAACTAAAGATATATATTCCCGGGGCGATGCATCGACCTCTCGGATCGATATAGCGAAGGACCGACACAGCTATTTAATTTTCAAAAATGTTTCTGCTAACATCAGAACCTAAATTAGCTAGTGTAATTAAAAATTCCTTTAAAATATCTCTGTTAATTATAACTGTTGATGTCAAACTGTTGCTGTAGTACAGTGCAGCTGTAAAAGCTCCTTATCACGATATATGCTTTTTAAAAGTTCTAAAATCGCATAAAATTCAATTTAATCTTCATTTGAAAGAAAACAATAGCGAACATTGTGTCAACCAAAAGCAGATGTGTTTCTCTTGCCTGGAGATGGATACTAGTTTTATTCAAGAATGTCCGTCAACTTGGACAAGAAATTCTTCATATTTAGAAGCTCAAAGGTTATTTATAAAATTGAAAGCTGTGAATGACTTCGCTGAAAGGTCTGTTGCGTTAATGCAAGATTTTCTTGGACTACTGAATGTAGATGAGCGAATTTATATCGTGCTGTTCAAGAACATCGTTCACTGTACCCATATCGCAGAAAGTAAACACTGAAAAAGTACCCACAAGAAAAGTTACCATCATAGCACAGCCTAAAGAGTGAAAATGTATTAAATTGTAACATAAAAATATATGAATATATGAAACATTTTTTTCTACTACTTTCAATACTTCAATTTTGACTGTTTACAAATAATTATTTTAATGCTCCGTCCGCATTTACAAGCAGTTAGTGTAAGTTTGTAATGTAATAAGTGGTCGAGTGGTTCACTAGCGACTGGCAAAGAACATACCACCTTCAATGGCAAATGTGAACCCGAACGGCGATAACGTGGCGGTCGGGGAGCCACAAAATACAAGTGTGGTGTTAGCACGCGGATCGGCACAGGACAACGATTTGAGCAGACAGAGGAGAAGGAGATTCAGATGCCATCAGGGAGACATTGAGATTCAGAGAGACATTGAAATTCAAGCAGATTTGACTGTATTTTCTTGTATTGTACTCTACAAAGTTTTTCGCATATACAGCTTGCAAATGCATTGTGCAATGACTGTTGCAATTACGATCAAGCACGTCTCGCTTTTGGTGACACTCATCGTACATACGCTACAATGCCGTCAGACGGTTTGAAGCGTTTAAGAGATTTTACCCGAAATAAGTATCAGCCGCAGGTCACGTTATCATGCCTTTCCATCATCACACCCACTGTTGGTGCGTGGCCTCTGCTGACTGACCTGGATTTCGGGATTGCGGCATTCCCGCCCGGCAAACTGGCCCTTCGTCAACCGCATCCCGAGAGGCTGTCTGCGACGCGCCCTCGCTCTGGAACGAAGTCTGCTCAGAAGCCGGGCTGCATGTTGAGATGTTACGACATGCATTGGCATAGGCCATGTCAAGTCCCGGGACAAATTTGTCTAAACCGCTGCCAATAAATGATGGATTTTAACTACAATTACGACGGCAGTCGTTACATCTCAATGTAGACATATCACATATGTAAATGTCTTTATTTAATAGATTCCCTTTTCTTTTCAATAAGCACGCATCAGTCAATTTGGAGATGCGATTGTCAGCAATATAAGTTTGATTGCCAGTCTAGAATTTGCATCATACTCCAACCAAGGACAAACCAATTTCCCTGAGATCTCTAAAGCCGGCATTATTTTGGGGTCCCAGTTAACAAGGTGATGTATGTCGATGGGTCATCGTCATATACACAAGCTTAAAATATTATATACTGTTACGTATAAATTAAAAATATAACAAATGTTAATCAAAAAATTAAATAATTTTTTTGGTGTGGCCTATTTTCTTAACATTTTTACTTTAAAGAAGAAGAAAGAGAAAGAAAAGAAAAAACTTAGAAAATTACATTTAATTGGAAAGAATGTTATTTATGAATTAAGAGGAGACACAAGAGAGGCAGAGTGGGAGTAAGATGGTGATGGAGAAGCGATTGCAATTATATACAACTTGTGATACTCTGCTGTGACATTTGGTTAACTACAGTTATTACGACAACGGACTGGTAGAGAGGTTATAACCACATTTAAACGACTTGAAATTATTGAAGATGTTCACGACCTAGGTAGGGCTCCATTAGGGTAAACAACTTTTACGATGATCAAATATTTATTTCACAAAATTAATGATTCATAAATAATCAGTTAGTGGTAATTAAACTGAACAAACAATTTTGTCTGACAATGGAAAAATATAACAAACAAAATTAAAGTTAAAAGAAATAATCTATAAACATTTCGTCAAATAGTTCCATTCGATGTCACTTGATTTGTCCTTGGGATATAAGAGAACGTTTGTGGAATTTTCCCGAATATAAATATAGTGCCGTTTGACTTTTAACTTTCTAACTATAGTTCGTCTTTGCTTGATGTGAACCTAAAAAATAAATATAATAAATTACTAATGTATTAACAATCATAATTAAAATTAAAAAAACAAAAATAAATATTAAATAAAAAGTATGTGTGGATAGGTTGCAAGATGTCAAATGTGTTCGCTAAAGTAGCTGCGAAGGTCGCGTAGAAGCGAAATGATCTCTGTAGAAACCATCTGCGCTGTGGTTGTAGGAATGTGCGCTCCCGCGTCATTATTTTCAATGGATTGTGAAGCAGGTATTATAATTTTATCGACATGGTCCACATCTGCTTCCATCTGCTCCCATTCCAACAATTCATTGCAGATTTCTTCGTTATGTCTAGAAAATGTTCAATTACTTTACGTAACTAATATTATAAATAATAATAATAATAATAATAATAATAATAATAATAATAATAATAATAATATTTAATAGAAAAGGCAAGGTAAGTACTTACGTTATCTTCCTCCTCTTTGCTGATGACCTGTCAGTGGTGTTGACTTCAACTCGACTAGAAGATGGCGCCATCATGATCTAGTCCCTTCAGCGTCAGCAGCAGCAACGGGTCAGTGCACTCAACGTAACAACGGACACAGGAAGGTATTGTGACGCTTCAAGAACGAATGTAGATGTGATCCCTTGCTGGGCTTCTTAGGTTTGTGTCCAAAACTGTCCTTTCTCACCCTTTCTCAAATGACCATTTCTCGGGCGAAGGAAGTACAAAGTTCTGTCGTAAAACATATTCATTGAAAAAATATTTCGATTATTTCGGAATCATCATAGAAGTGTAATGGACCAACAGTGCTGTGTCCGGACTAACGATCGCGAATGTTGCAAGAAAATGATTTATCATAGATTTTATACTTTTTTACCACATGGCCGCCACCCAGGGACTCCTCTTCTTCAGTCGCCTCTGCTCGCGCTCGGGAATACTCTGGTCGCGTGCTTCTTTTATTTTTAATAGGGCAGCTCATATAGGACTTCCTTTTACTGGATTTGTCTACCTTTTTATTTGATCAGTTATTGTATTTTCTATTGGGATGCTCTTACCCACTACGACGTCGAGAGTGTTTGCATGCATATGAGTGTTTTCATGCAAAATAAATGATTTACCATTAACTGTTTTCAGGCACTAAGATAGCGAGTGACCGCCATCCGGTAAGCTGTCCATTCTCTCCACACCTCGAACGAAAATTTCCCACCCGTTTACGAATCGGAAGTCACATTGTGACGATCCCTCCGGATAGGTCAACAATAATTTTAATATGTGAAAAGTCCCTCAAACCAAATCAATAATCGCGATACTCACATGAAAGAAATAAAAAAAAAAGCCTTAAATTTCTCCAAAATCAGGTCCTAGGGCAATCTGGAATACAATGACAAAAACATGTTTTTCACATTTTTGCCGTGAGATCAGGGGCATAGAGTAGAGGATATCTCTACTCTATGATCAGGGGACAGAGAGTATATTACTAGTCAATAACACTAATAGTCACTAGGTGCTCATTCAGCTGCGCAGTGGAATACATTTTGGTCGTCCTGCGCATGACGCCACAATCAAGAAAGTTTAAGCATATTGTTATGTGAAATACTGGTGCGTATTTGTAGTTAGCGATTTGGTAGCGTTTTGGGAAGGATTGATGTCAAAAATAGACATTATCAGGACTTATATTACACAACACTAATTTAAAGTTTGTTTTAGTGTGGCAGTGAAAAATATGCTGTTTTGGAGTGCGTGCGTGTGACGTGTGTTTGTGTTTACACGTTGAGGCGAGGTTAGGTTAGGTTAAGGAACTAATTTTATTATATTTTGCGAACATGTAGTGTATCATTTGTTTTCGCAGGTCGTATTCTAGGAAGAAAATTGATTCATGTTTGTAATCGCGCCGACTCATTTAATGCACAACATGCCACTATATGCAATATCGATTTTAGGAAAGACGATTACTAGCGAAATTTGCAATTTGAACTGCGGGGACATTAAATGAAGCTCAAAATTGACACCTGATCATATCAATGTGTTTGGGAGGGATCGTCAAAAAAGTTAATCTTGCTTGTCAGCTATTGTAAAATCATGTTGCTCAAGCAATATCTTGCCTCATGCCTCTTGAACAACAAATATGTCATTTTATTAAGTTAGTAAATGATGAGTTTGACGTAATGATCTCAAGGGTTTTGAAATCTTAAGATCAATTGTAAATGCAAGCTGAAGAACAATGACTCAAACATTCTGTGCAGTTTGTTAGACTATGCGGTTTGGTAAAAGAAGCACCTTAAGGATCCAAAAAGGATTCATAATTTGAACTCGTACTCTGATTTCTTGTTACAAAGAACTTGAAAACAATTCAAACACATCTTTACATCTCGATTCAATCAAGACTGCCTGGAAAATTTGTTTTCTCAGATAAGAGCAATAGGACAAACATACGATCACCTTGTCCGTGTTGAATTCAAAAGTCGCCTACGTCTTGTTATAATGAGCAGAAATGTTACAAATATAACATTAAGCAGTTCTTGTCCTGGGTTTGTTTAGCAAGATGTTAATGCATATCTCACATCCTACTTATTTAACGGATTAACTTTCAATTTGAAAGAACCACCGAAAGTGGTACAGGTTGTCTCGGAGGTACAACACGAGATGATATTAGATGTTTCCGAATCACGTCCATCGGAATGGACAACTGAAGGTCAACGCTATATAGCTGGGCACATAGCTCAGCTTTGTAAATTATATCATTGTTCTCTTGCCGTAGATAATGAACAAATGGAGATGGTTTCTTTTCATTCAGGTAGAAAAATTGTCGGGCGGTTTGAGTGTCCCAACAAATAATTGGTTAAATACGAAAAGAGTTTGAACCTATAGGTTTGTTCCAGCAAACAATCACGGACTCTTTTACGTACTCTCACTCTGCGCATGCGCGAGTGCAAACTAGTCACAAACTAGTCCCGGATTGGGATCTGCTGGGACAAGTAGGTCAGTCAGTCTATAGGTGCCGATGCTTTCGTTTCATCGGTAGTTGCAGAATTCTCCGCCAGATATAATTTCGTATCGCATGTAAAAATCTAAGCGACCTGACCCTGGTTATTCTTGTGGTAATCACTTGTGCTTTACGTTTTTCCATAATTGCTCGCTCATTTTCTTGACCTTGCTATCAATTACAGATTTTGAACCTGGTAAATTGTGACTTGGGATATTGTTTTTGATTATTCTTTTGGATTTCGGTTATTTGTATTTTTCTTAAAAATGAGAGAGAACGCTACCACAACAGAACGGTAACTAAGTAACATACATATTGTAAACGAAGAACGTTTCTGTAATTAGAACAATTAAATGATCACCATTATAAATTAAAATAAAAGTACTGGAAGTTGATCAGCGAGTAACGCCACCGCAGCCGCCACAACGGTCAATCTGGGGGATACCGGCGAGGCGAGCGACGGTTAGTTGGTGCGCGGAAGGCTCGGTGAAGCACGGACGGGGCAGTGGTTGCGTCAAAGAGATTTATTGTGGTTGTTAAGTGTCAGTTCGGACTGGTGTGGCCGCTGAATGTGACAGGTTTGATAAAGTTAACCAGTGATGATCCTAGTGGAAGTAGAATTGCGGCACAGAACTGATGAAAACCAATAAGACAGGAAATCGTGCGGTCGGTGGGCTAGTGTTTAATCCGCCATGGTATATAATAAACAGTGGAGTGCTTACGGCATTCTCGCCGAGGGTGGAGAAGGTGCTGAAAAGAGCTTTACGAACAGCCGACGACATCAATTACGCATCGTGCGTTCCAATACCCGTGAAACATTGTGTTCACACCGGCTGGGGTGGAACCCCGGCGAATTCATCGGCGTTACGTTGGCCAGAGGGAGTTGGTCGCCGAGGAGAGGCGGAATTCCGCGGCGACTTCGGGGCGAACCGAAGCTTGCCGAAGCCACCGCGGCGTTGCCACGACGGCCGCGTGCCTCCAGAGGAACGCAGGTGGTTTTTAAAAACATCGAGGTAGCCGTTGACCGTGCGCTTGTTTCCAGGCTGCGATTGCGATTTGTAAATACTATTTGTAAAGTGTGTTCTCTGATCCATTACGATAAATATTTAGATGTGCCAAAAGAATCAATAACGATTATCTTCCTATGCTGCGCCAAATTCCTGGAGAGACCCATTACGAAATGTACCTGTCCTTGCATAATTTATTTGTGTGAAAGTACCTTGCTTTCGCCGGTTACGTCACAATATATAGTATGTCACGGATAACACATGGACTTCTTAAAATTACTTACCTTCCATTTCCCAAAAAAAGGAACAAATATCAAGTTCCAATATCCACAAGAAAATCCGAAAGATAGCCAACTCACCAAAATCCAAGAATCTAGATTTAGATTGATTTAGTAAAAAAAAAGTTTAAAAAAGTAAAAAATTATATATGTGATGTTTGAGGGAGAAGATCTGCGCATGTTTTCTTGAGATCCAGAATCCCTTCCCATCGTTTTAACTATAAATAAATAAAAATTAATTTTAAAGAAGCGTGGGATTAGTAATACTTGAAAAAAAAACTAGAAAATCAACAAAACGTAAAATAAAGCAGGGTCAAATTCCACTATCCACGAGAAAAATCCGAAAGAAAGCGAAATCACCAAAAACCAAGAATCAATAAAATGTAAAACAAATCAGTGTCAAAATATATAGAGCAGAATGTAAAACAACTATGCAGAAACCTGATGGAAACGTAAATGGCGCGTCGTCGAAGTTTGGCGTTGGCGGGAACTCTGGGACCGAAGTACGCATGCGCGGATTTCTAGTTTGAGGGAGAGTGCACGAACTGATTCGGACTGGTTTCAAACTAATCAGCAACACTGCTGGAACGCCCAACTCCCAGTCACAATCCCTGACTGCTGCTGCTGCTGGAACGCCAATACTAGGCTGCGAATGCGCGGACTAGATCGGGACTGTTTCGGACTGCTGCTGGAACAAACCTTATATTTTCACAGTTCAGTGGACAGCTTTGAATCCTCAATTGGTATAGTTATACTCCAGGGCAATGGTATTTTTTAGGATAGATTTAAATATTGAAGCCAAAGCAAGATCTGCTGAACTTCACAACCGAAAAGCAAGAAAGTGGTAGGTTTACTTTTCGTCTGTTTCAAAACAAAGTTAAGGTATAGGTTGATTTTTTCTTCGTATTTTGCACTTTCCCTCTCTCTCTCTTTTTTTTTCTTCTTCTTCGGAATAACTAGAGGTGATGAATCCCTTAACATGTAATCGTACTTTCTAAGTAACGGGTTAAGACAAAAGTTAAATCATATGAGTATACATTTCAAGTACATTTTAAAATGCTCTTCAGAGCGATCTTAGAAACATTTATGGCTGGATTCACATTAAAAAGATCCTTTCAGAAAACTAGAGAAATGATATCAGATATTATTGTCGTTTTTTTATTATATGTAAATATTAATAAACATTCTTCTGTATAATAGAATATTTTTTGACTTCAAGCAGCTGCATGGGCGCGACGGCGTTGTTCCCGATAGTGACGTCATGCCCAGAAGCCATTGCGCATCCACCTATTTCGCTCTACCTCTTATTCTAGGTACCTTGCCATGAATTATTCCATCTTGAAGACAGGCCCTCACGCGCCAAGAAATAAAACCCTAGTATATTACCAATTATTTGAATTGAACGGGAGAACCAATGGAATTCTCAAGAAGCTCATGCCATCTTGGTCCATATTCGGAGAATACTTTTCGTTTCAAAGTTGGGGAGTTTTGTTTCATTAGAGAAGTTATTTGGGGAAATCCCGTAGTAATGGTGGGGAAAATGCTTGTAACCCTGAACGAATAGAAGTTGGCGTCGACTGTAAAGACGGCTAGCAGACACGCCGATAGATGACAATACAGAAGTGTTCCTTGAGTGTTAATGAAACAATTCATCTAAGAAAGAAGCTCGCAATTATAACTCTTGCACATTGTTTATTGCGGTTGACAGAATTACTGGAGGTACTGCCACAAACTACAATTTTGGAAAGGAGAGCCGATAGACCGTTGCTTGTACAAAACGGCGTTATCAACGGGTTAGAAGAGGATGCATCCACGTAGTATAAAATACTGTGGGAATATTGATTATTCCTGTGGGGATAGAGCAACCAGAGGACGTTTCTGATTTCACTTTCTCGCCTACGGTTTAAGCGGTATAGAGAAAGTATTGTAATACGAGCGGGCTATTGTTAACCAATGCTCTCAGTTTGTTTCTTATACACATCTCAAACGTTTTTGCCCTACATTATAACATAGAGGAGAGATACAATATCTCCACTCTACGCATTATAAGTGTATGTCGTCATTGGTACTACAGTTAATCAAACCTTTCTTCATGACACCAGATATGCAAAATGTGTTTCATGCAAGAACACTTAACAGAACATTTACAGCCAAAACATTAAGGTTAATAAAGTCAACACATAGCATAAAGGATTCTCAAAACTCTGAGAATTATAAAGATTTAAAAACTCATCCAATGAAATCGGATTTTTTTAAATTAAAAACTCATGTTTAGAAAACTCAACTTAACGAAAGCACCACAGGCTCTCGGGAGAGTGCGCTGGAGACCTTATCGCCAAGAGGCCTTTCAGGGACTCAGGGGAATACATTTTATGTCAGTCAAATATCACTGCAGCAAATATTCTATTGACTAGTGTTTCAGGGTGCGACAGCCGCAAACTTCATGAGTCCCGGCACTAGCTCTAAGCTCCCGACTGGTCTGTCATCATGTGTGGTAGTGTAGTGCATGCAAGGAATAGGAAGGAAACATCGCACGCGGTCTATGGCCCGTTCGTTAGGGTGCTGCTCCGACATTCGCTTGGTATTGACAGACGAAATATGGAAAACTACCGATGAGAGCAGCCGGCCGCTAGAATTCTCCTCCAGACAGCTGCTGTTAACCGCTGCAAGTCACTAGTGTTAAAAATCCTGCAAAAGGAGGGATTCGAACCCTAGGATTAGGTTTTTCGAAACTTGCAAAAGTTCAATTCTTTCGACATCTCACTACAACAGCAGAGTTGAATATAATGTTTTTTTTCCTCACTGCAATATCTTCCTAAGACAGTTTTTCACATAAGTTCATGTACAAGCTTTAATTTTTTTTCTCGAAAACGGCTACAATTTTTCTCTCAATGCCTCCTCGTATGGATCCAAGGATGGTAAAAGAAGTGGTTCTAGTCTCCTTGCCAGCGAACTCTGTATTTTCGAAAATTGCAAAATTTTAACAGAACACTCTACAACAGCGCATACTTTCCCGCAGTATTATGTTACCGTTATGTAATATTTCACAATTTCTGCCTTACACTTCCAATATTACTTTATCTCGTGAATAAACAAAGCGTAAAAAACAGTTTTTTTAATTAAAAGTTTAAATGAAAATATATTTATGGCATTGAGATCGGTGTATTCATATCCAACGCATATTCATCCTTCAAATATACTGCGTAAGCAGTATGCGAGAAAGTAAAAAAATAAAACAATAATATTTATCCATCGGCTGCAGCGGCTTTCGCTACAGCGCGTTGTTGCCAGTGCGGCGTTGATAAAGCAACAATGAATTTTTCGTTCGGTTAACACATTTCACAACGCAGTAACATGTGCAAACATTTAGAAAAATATATAATAGTAATTAATAAATATTACATAATTGTCTTACTCTCCAAATCTGCTCGTTCCAATACGAAATACACGTTACTCCTTGACAGAACATGTAATGCTAAATGCTCCATACGTTTTCACACAATCCCTTCAAATTCCATTACAAATCGAAGAACACGCTCGTTTCCAACTGTATTCAAAATTCATGTATTGTATACGGATTAGAGCAGGGATCCCAGAATTTAAGAATAACGTTCACATTATACATTTCTCCCCATCGTACGATACAATTTTAACAGTTTTTGAAGTTAAATAGATAGATAAATAAATACATAAAACAAATATAGGTGTTGTGGTAAGATATCTTTGGCATTTTTAAAATAATTAAAGATGTCATTGCCACAATATTTTTAATTCAATAGCAGCTTTCGATGGCTTAGCCATCATCAGTTGCCTGATACAAGAAGAAAAAACAAAAAAACAAAACACATAAAAGTGAATTAACAACAAGATTATGATAAAGGTTAAATAATTTACAAATTTTTTGGAAATATATTTGACAACGGGTGAAGAAAAAGTGGGGGGGGGGGTTAAGCCATTAATACTAAAGAAAACGAATGAAAATAGAATAGAACACGTAAAAATTATTTTATTACAGAAAACATAGAAATGTAAGTTGAGCGTTCCTTACTGCTAGATGGAAGCCACCAAAACGACTAGCGGGGGTCGGGCGAGCCGAGGGCTTAAGTCCTGGCCGTGGGGTGGAGGAGGGCATGGCCTGGGTGCGGTGCGCTGTCACCGTGCGCCCCGGCGGGTTGCGGTGTGGGAGTAGTGTCTAATAGTAATTTTAGTAAAGGAGAAGGACTATTGTTTATGTTTTCATTTAATTCATTTGTTCATTTCATGTGTTCATTTCATTAAACTACACATTCATTTAAATAATAACTTATTAAATGAAAACATAAACAATAGTCCTTCTCCTTTACTAAAATTTCTATTAGACACCACTCCCACACCGCACCCCGACGGGGCGGCACCAGTGACAGCACACCGCACCAGGCCATTGCCTCCTCCACCCCAGGCGGGTACTTAGCCCCTCGGCTCGGCCCGAACCCCGCGTAGTCGTTTTGTGGCTTCCATCTAGCAGGTAAGGAACGGCTCAAACTTACATTTCTATGTTTTTCTGTATAAAAATAAGATTTTTACGTGTCTATTTTCTATTTTCATTCGCTTTTCTTTAGTATTAATGGCTTAACCCCCCCCCCCCACTTTTTCTTCTCCCGTTGTTCAATATATGTTCCAAAAATTCTGTACAATTATTTGTAACCTTTCATCATGAATCTTGTTGTATAATTTCACCGTTTTTATGTTTTTTGTTTTTTTGTTTTTTCTTCTTGTATCAGACAACTGATGATGATGGCTAAGCCATCGAAAGCTGCTATAGAATTAAAAAATATTGTTGGCAATGACATCTTTAATTATTACATAAAAAAAGCCTCGTAATGGTGCCATGTTCAACAGAGAAGAATTTCACTGTCAAACGAAGTGCGGCAATTTAAATATGAAATTTCAAACTGTAAAAAAAACATTTTTAAACAATTGTACTTGACCTTTTTTAAAGAACTGCTAAACTACTCACATTTTTAAACAATTGTGCATGACCTTTTTTAAAGAACTGATTAATTTCGGGCAATTTCGACATCAACCCATAAGTGACTCAACTAATAACTCGATTCAGAATCAACTGAAAAGTTTGCTGTGAAAAAAGAGCTCAAAATTGCTGATTTTCAGAACGAGTCAAACATTTTCTCAAAATTGTTCATAATATTTCAATGAAAACTAGCGTAAGGACACGGGTTTTATTCTTCTATCGTAGTCGTATTTCAATTCTACTGCTAGAGGCTTGAAAAATAGAGGAAATGTAAAAAAAATTTAAAAAATGTCGAGGTCGATGCCAGGAGCGGGAGTCCGTGACACCGGTAGCACGACGAAATCACTCCTGCACGCAGTTGATCACCTCGCCTCAAGAAAGTAGTAGGTACTCAAAATTGCCCTTAACGCTTTGCACTTGAAATACGATATTTTTACTTTTATTTTTCTGTGAAAATTATCTCTTTTTTACTTGTGATTCCACGAAGTTTGAAAACGGCGGGGTTATTACATTCCCGACTTTAATTGCACTGAGAAACTTGTGGCATGTCACGGTGCCAGGAAGTGCGCCACTACCACAAATAGACCTTGACATCACTGATGTACTATATAGTTCTTGATAAAATCAATTTTCTCAATACAATTGTTAGATGAAAGTAAACTAAACCATTGTGTTAACTGATATGCACTGAAAATATTATGTTCATCATTGTTGTTTATTTTTGATTCATTTCATTTGTTTTGTTAATTAAGGACGTTGCAAGATTTTGTGTCGATGATTTCTTATAAACTGTTCAATTCAAAGATTTCTTTTCTACGTGAGGAGGCTCAGGTCTTGAGGCCTACTCTTCCGCAAATTTCACTCGACCCCTTTCGCCAAATAGTAGCGAAAGAAGGTCTTCGGGCGACGCAACAGGCAAATAGAATTTAGGTCAGAGGCTTCTTTTACGCTTTTAGAGCAGTAAACCTGCAACATGGGACGGCCGGCTTTCCTTCCCGTCCGAAGGAGGCCTGCGTCGCTAACCGAATTCCTTACCTACGCTACGATAAGTAACTAGAGACACAGAGGGTTCCTGGATGAGTGACTTTTTGGAAAGCCTAAAGCTTTACCGGCGCCGAGCCTCTGGCCGAAGGGATGAAAGGCAATGACTGATGATGACTGAGTATGTTAAAGGAGGATTACTCCACAATTTCGTTCGTCAGTTAAGGGTGTACAGAACGTTGTTGCGAAAGAAAGGAGTAAGAACGATTTTTTTTTCGCCCTTAAGAATCTAATACCTTCATCACTCTTAAAAAATAACTTCCTCACTCAAATTATAATTTTAAAAATCCTTTACTAATCTGCACATTAAATTGTAGGTACAGACAATCATATTATTGTTATCTTAGTAAATTCTGTATCTTGATTTTTCAAGTATGATCATTTAGACATAAAAAATTGAACAGTTTGTAGTTTCAGTTTGATATCCAAGAGAGTACTTAATGTTTGGATTGATCATAATATCGTATTCATCATAATTATAACAAGGCATGTTTTATTTTCTAAATTCTTTCTAATAGTTCTATATTCATCACTCATTAGGACTCATGTTTGTCCATTTGTATGAGAGTGTATGCAGGAGACTGGGTATCCACTAGAGGAAGTGAGAAAGAAGTATGTATGAAGTTCAAAATATCAATTTTTTTTACGGAGCAAGCCGTATTTAAATAAATGTTCTACATATTTAACTCATGACTTGCCAGTTACAACTCAATTTTATTACTAAACAAAAACAGAAAAAATAACTATTTATGGGCTAACATAATGCAAGTTCAAAACAGAAAATGTGCATTGAGTTGAAGGTATGAACAGATCATGAAGATAAAAAATATGACCAAAATAACTGACTCACATCCCTGTGAAACAGAATGTTAAGCCAATAGCAAATGCATGTAAAATATATTACAAATAAAATCATGCAATTATCACTGCCATTACAAATTTCATTCCTTAGGTTATTAAGCTTTGATCAGTATTTTCTTAAGTCTATTATTGCTTGTTTTCCCAAGTATTTTGTAATACAATCAATGTAAGTTTTGGAAAGGAGCAGTTTTATATGGCATCTATTAACCCTCAAAATTTCCCAAATGAGGATTTTAATTTGGACATTAAAACTTTTTGAACATGGAACCAAATTTTTTGCAGAACAAGATTAATTAGATTCTTGAACTTTCTCACTACTTTAACTAAATATATTTAATTCATTCATCATATGTTTTAAGAGTTGTCACAACCTTACCAACTTCAACGTAGTACCATAGACAAAAAATTGCTGTTCCAAAATGTCGAAAGAAAATATTTTAAATAAAACGTTTATTTTAAAGCTTTGCATAATGAAAGGATGTTCTCAAACATTCTGAAAGCATATTCATATAAATAATTCAGCAATTGTAATATTGTTCTCAAATTCATTGATTTATAGGCAAACTGAATGTTATCAGACAATACATTTAATCATTTGAACATTACTATTAGGTTTTATTTTATAACAGCTTATTTCCCTTTTTTATTGCAGATTTTTCTTCATCTTCCTATGAAATCCTATGACAAATTAATTTTATATTAAAGCATCAAAAAAAAATGATTTACCTGCCCAATAGGTTTTCAAATTCTCCAATTCAAAAAGATCTCCCTAAGTTCCAGGACCATCAGGACGATCTGAAAAAATCAAGAATCAATCCTACAAAAATCAGAAATGATTATAATCACATGTTAGAATTTTAACATGTACTGGAATAAATATATAGAGTAACACATTTATACATAATTGGGATATGATATTTTACATGCACCAAAAATAAAACAGTCTTCAATGGAACAGACCCTTCTCTCAGCCTCACTCTGGAGTATGATTCATAATTTGGAGGGTAATCACTTTCCTTGAAGAAGAGGGAACCCAGTGTTTATTTTTTCATTCAAATTTTTAGGCCATTCGCTGGATGGTAGTAAACGCAGAAATTGTAGCCACCTGTCACGAGTGGCTCGGCTTTTTAGTTTGCGGGGAATAGAGTGCTAATAAAGTCCTTTGCTAGCGAAAGACCCACTACTGTGACGACATACGTTACAACTTGAACTAAGAAAGCAGTTAAAAATGTTATTAAAGAAGTACGAACTCATGTCGCAATCCAGATCGTTTAAAAATATGAGGTGGGCGTAATAATTATTGCTATACGCTTGTGTGAGGCTTACCAACAAGGGCTTTTCCTCGTTGGCATTTATTGAATTTTCGTCAAATGGAGAAAATCATCCGCTACATACGGATTTTGAATACATCGTGCACCTTGTACCTCAAGATTATTACAGTCGATATCGGAGGATCTCACTGGAATCTCACGTGGATTTAACCGATTTAACCACTTTCACTTAGAAAATTCTACTTCGGACGAAGGCAAAGCATAGGGCAGACAAACCACGCTCAAAATCTCGCGACTAGCAGTACACTTGGCTCAGTGCTGCGTTCAAACGGGTGGCGATATTACTAATATTCCAGTCTACGTGGTAGTGGGAGCTGGACGAATACACACTTGACCAATTAAGTGCAATCAATGTGCTGTGCAGTATTTTTAAATACATCGACATTTTGTGGTAGTTATCTTCATTAATTGTAGGATTCTGTAAAAGAAATTAAGGTATTGACCTAGAATTAAAATAACTTACAACCTTGCTTGAAATGGTAAGTGTAGAGGTAAGCGCGAGTTGCTATTTTGTTAGCAATGCAGAAAAATCGTACTTGCAATTCGTGTACCGAAGCAAATAAGTTTTCTATAACTCGGAAACGAAAATGACTATTTTTCAAATATTTCTAATCTTTCGATTTTTAATTTTTATTTATGTTACACTTTTACTCATCTTTCAACAATTTATAGTTAAAATGACGAGAAGGGATTCTGGAAATCAAGAAAACGTGTGCATATAATCTTCTCTCTCCTACGTCACATACAGATTTTACTGTTTTTGACTAAATAAATCTAAATACAATAAAACAATGTGACAATTTTATAACAATTAAATTACATAATTATCCTAGAGAGACCAATGCTTACCAAAATCGACCTTCATTGACCTCCGTACGTTTTTCTCTATAATTTACAGAATATTCTTAGCACAAATACTGATACATCAATGATTTCAAGATTAATTCACACAAAGAACGAGAATAAGGTTTTAGAAAAACATTGTTATAATTATGTTGTATTATTTTTAATCTGACAAATATAAACAAGTTGTCAGAAGAAAAATGACATTCAAATTCGAAAAAGTTCGATTTTCATTTATGTGAATGGTATCCTTTCAAAAGAGGAGCAAATTGCAAATTGGTATTTTATTATTAGATGAAAACATATGGGAAACTAATATTAAATATCATAAAATAATTGTCCACTTCATTAACATTTATTGTAATCAAAGGCAATTATATCGCTGTTATCGGTACACATATGTCGATAAAATATATTCACAAATATTGATTTTATACATTTTCTATAGAAATGAATACCATTCAAAATCTCAAATGAACACGTTATAAATAACAAAAAAACTAATAATCAGTATTTTTTAAACTGCGATTTTTTAATAGAGTGCGAAGACACTACTTATGGGCGATTCCTTGACTTGACAGCGACTGACTACCCAGCGTCTCCTAGGGGATGCTGGCTGATTTATAACGGAGGATTAGTTTACTTCAATTAAATCTTAACGAAGGATTACTCCACGACTCTCTCTCTCTCTCTCTCTCTCTCTCTCTCTCTCTCTCTCTCTCACTCACACACACACACACACACAAACCTGTGTGGTTGCCGGTTTTTTTTGTAAGAAAGCGCCACGGGACGCTCCGCCGTCGGTAAAAAGGCGACTAAACGAGCAGCTGTTCCGCTGTCCTTTCCTCTAATATGCTTACTTTTCCCTCCTAGGTGTTTTCTCCCATCCCGCAAGATCCAATAGGTGGACTGAGTAGCCTTATGGGATCTTGCTCCCATATCCCTCGAAAATCCCCTTCTCACCTTCCTTCCAATACCATCTCTGCTGGCGGTAGCATATAAACGCTAAGGGAAGGTCGCCCCGAAAAATAAACCAGTGATGGGTATGAGTGAGCCTCAAACTTACTACCCAAGCGAGTCGAGCGTTGACGCCGAATATCGCCACCGATTCTGATCGGGTGAAAGCCCCGATAGTCGGTGCCGGCTCCATGAATTTGGGGGCCGGAGGCTGCTGACTAGCGTAGTAAATTCCATTCTTCTCTACGCAGCCCCTATTTGGGCTGATGCCATGGGCATTCAGTTCATACACCCGTGGGGCTAAATCGGTGCATAGAAGGTCCGCCTTGCGGGTTGCTCGAGCGTTTCGGCAACCGTATCCTATGATGCTGTGTGTGTGTTAGCAGATATGCCTCCGATCGACCTGATTGGCGCAGGAGAGAGCTAGACTCTATTCGCGCAAGCGGGAGGGGGCTTCAAACTGGAATAACCATTACGAAAGAAGAGAGGGGGTGACAATGGACCAATGGCAACGGCGAAGGGAGCAAAATCATCACTGGGCGACGGACATTTCGGGTCATTCCGACATCATGAGTGGATTCCAAAGGGAACATTGAGAATTAGATTTTTATCTAACTCAGATGCTGACAGAGCATGGATGTTACCGGACAGTAATTAGCTCCGATTCGGTTGGACGATAGCTCCTCATGCCCAAGGTGTTTCCCGGTGATTGAAGATGTAGAACAACGGGTGGTTTTCTTTTTTTCAATCTGGGTCCACGCCGCTTTCCCCCCGGCCCAAAAGTTTGGAAGGGAAGAACTTCACGAGACTCCTGGCAAAGGAAGTGACGTGCCTGAGACTCATCGTCACCAGGATGCTGCTGACGCAAGAGTATTCGGAGTGCGGTAGCCCACCTTCATCCGCCAATAGGTGAAGACGTCCCTCCGAGGCAGCAGTTACGAAGAAGACTTCCGTAATAATTCGGTGAAGTGCGAAAAGCCCCATCCTTCCTTCGCGATGCCAATGCCTGAGGCGGTTCCGCGGGAAGAATACGGAGAAAGGGGAGGGTTTTTAGTGGGTAGGCATAGGCTAGCTATGAATCCAGACGCTGCGGTTGCGGCCCGCTGTGTCTTTAGAAGATTTTCCCCTGCCCACGTAAAAAAAGCACACCACCACTCTCCTCCCCCCTCTCTCTCTTGAGGGCGTTTTGTCGCCCCGAGGTCTTTAGAACCAGGTTAACGCCCGTGGTACGTTCATAATTTTAATACAGCATCAATAAAAAAGGTTCTATATAATTATAACATAACAAGTCAGCTAGGCACTATGCTATAGCCAAAGTCCCCCTTTTCCCTTAAAAAGCCCTTGTTGTGTCACCTACGATTATCAGGGGTCCCACTATGTGAGTGGACAGTCCGCTTTTATCACATTATGTTCACAAATTTTTTTCACAAAAATAGAGGGCAATTCGTTATTCAAAGGCTTTAATGATTAAAATAGTCATTTATTACGTAATCTAAAGCTGTACAGTCTAAGAGACCATCCACTTAAATCAATCTCCGAAAAAAATTGAATTGAATTGAATTATGCCTATTTTACGTGGCGAGACTCAGGCCATTAGGCCTGCTCCTTCCGTCTGACCACGCAAATTTCGCTACGCTCCTTTTACCAAACTACCGGAGAAAGGAGGTATCTTGGGCGAGAAACAGGGCTTTGAATTTAGCTTCAGAGGCGTCATTTAGGCTTGAGGATCTTTTTACATGCAAGTAAATCTAACGAACATGGGACAGCCGGCTTTACTTCCCCTCCGAGGAAGGCGTACGAAGGATTTTTTCGCCTATAAAATGGGGTTCGATCGGGTTGAACCGCCAACTTGGGTACAACAGTCCATTACGCTAACCGTTACACCATCGCCGCCGCGATATTACTATTAATTTATATATATAATATAATTCACCTCTCAATGGTTCACAAGAATTTTAATTAAAAGTGTATACAATTATTTACATACTATTTTTATTAACTCGCATTTACTTATTATTTTTATATTATACTTGTTTCTTAGATAGAAATGTTTTGGAACTCTCAATAACTTATTAAATTTCATTGAGTGTTAGCCGCAATACGTAGAGCGCGTATTTGACAAACAAAAGATTTTGTTGAAGCATTATAATCATAAAAGAAAACCATTGTTTTTATGTACACACTCTTTTACTGTGTTTTAATTAAATCACCAAGTAAGTAAAATTAGGTTAATCTTTAGTAATAGCCATCAGTTCTCAGTGTAAAACAAACACATCTTAAATGAATTAAAAAACTCTACGAATTCGTGAATTCACTGTTATATATGAATTTAATCTAAGTAAATTATTTCATAATTTAATTTAATTGTAATTTTAAAAAAATAATTACTTCTCCCCCCCCCCCTTGTCCGTAATTCGTTGGAAGCAGACTTGGTAAGCCTGTGCCACTGATTTTATACAACTAGTTTTTCAGTGACCTGTCTGTCAACTTATCTTGCTTGGTTAACCCTCAAAATGTTCAAGATCAACATCTAAAGAGATCCAATGGGTAATTAATTTATACCTTCTTGTATACGTACGTATACACGGAGTATTATACATACAAAAGAGAAAGCCTTGAATGCTCTGGCGAAATGTTCTATTCATACACCAGAAAATCACCCTCATACCGAATTTGTACCTCCCTGATATCGAAAGAGAGCCTGGGAGAGGTGGCTCAGGGCATCAACTGATGTCACTGCAGTATTTTTGAGACCTTTGGGAAGTCCTCGGTTTGAGCCCCGACGGTGGCAGGATTTTCGACACTGGTTTGTCAGCTAGGTCAAATTCAGTCGCTATCTGTAGGAGAATTCTAGCGAACGGCTGCTCTGATCGGTATTTTTCGCCGTTTCTCTGATCAACACCAGGAAAATACCGGAGAAGAACCTCTCCTAACAAACGCGCGCGATATTTCCTTCCTATTCCTTGTCCTATCATCGCCCCTAACTTATGCACACTTACACTAACATGCACTACACAACCACACGTGCCCGAGGACCGGTTGGGAGCTTAGAGCTTGTCCCAGCAGGAGCGGTGCCACGCTGATGGGAGATACCTGGCTAGGGAAGCCGACATAGTTAGTGCTGGATCTCGTCATCCAGTGAGGAAGATCACCTCCACTTCCTGAGGGAGAAAACATGCACTACACTTACGGAACCAATGACGTTCACAGAATCACTAATAATCAATCAACCCAAAGAAAGAATCTTTCTTGCTCATATCTATAGAGCATTACTTTCCCTAATACATGACGCAGTTTCCTTGATTCAGGAAAGCCTGCTTACCTAAGCGTCCAACCGTCGGTGCAAAACACTAGTGCCTAAACTTTTTGCACGATTTTTGAAGTGAATATTCCACACTTGATCAGTCCCAACTTCAAGCCTTACCATTTTGAAAAGAATTCTTTCAATTTTGGAGTACTTCACAAGAAGCCAGTGGGAAATTTTCAAAATTTTCTCGAAAATGGCTCTATTTTTTTAAAAATAATCTTGCATGAGTAGAGTGCAGTGGAGGCGAAGTGCTGGTTCCCCAATGAACTGGAGATTGCAGCCCCATCGAATGACGGAAATATCATTTCCAAAATTCAGAACACTAATATACAATGAAGCATAAGCAATTAATGTAAATTAATTAAATCTAATATTAATAAAAGTCTACATTCAAACAATACGTATATATTTTAGTGTCTGTGTCAGGGTAATACAACTCCCATGCACATGGGTTTTTTTTCCCATTAGGAACGTAAGATTTGGTATTAGTTATGTAATAGACAATAATAGAATTCATACAAAATAAAAAAGAACTTGATTTCGAAAATACAGTAATCACACTCCAGCACTTTGCAACAAGCACTTGTATTTGGACACGACAAATTAAATTATTTTATTTCTAAAATTTCACATCAGCATTTAACGTTTAAAGCAAACAGTATAATTATTTAATACGTAACCAGTCAATTACATTTCATGCAATTTTAATTATCGAAAAAGCTTGTTTTATATTGTAAGTATGTTTCACGAACTAATTGTTTACATCTTCAGGAATACGGATTCTGTAAATGCAGGGTGATTCAGTCCTCGTTGCACATACACGGCCCTAAGTTGTTCATGTACATTAAGTTCATGTATGCAAAAGAAAATATTATGAACTCCATTCAATTTTTAAAAAAAATTGTCATAGGGCATTTTTTGCATAAAGGTAGTCCGAATATTGTAGTAAATATTATTCCCTAATGCTATTATTAAATAGTATCTAATGAATATGAAAGGAGAGAGAAAAACCAGAGTTATGTAGTATAACGTTTTATTTGCGTATACAATCATAATTTTGCATTTTCACCTCTTGTGACGGGCTCTACAAGGGTTCAAAACGATCCCCTCTTCCGTGAACGCAAGATCGGCATATGTGCCACATGGCCTTCGTGACGCGCACAACTCTGCCGGGTCGTCCCTTCATTTCTGCCAGCGCGCTTACAGTGCGAGGAAGGCCATCAAGATCCACGACTTCAGTAGCATAAACGCGAGCTTCCATTAACCCTGAGGAAAAAAATAGTCCAGCAGATTCACATCCGGAGACCGAGACAGCAGTGCTATTGGACGTCCTCCTCCGATCCATTTATTTGGAAATTGTATATCTAGGTATTCCCGAACTCCGTGATAGTTAAGGAGGGGGGGGGGAGTTCATCTTCATGCTGGTACTATTTCTGTGCCCGCACATTGAACGGTACGTCCTCCAAAAGCGTAAAGAGTAAATGAGTTATAAAATTCAGATACTGAACACCTCTGAAACACCCGAGTAAGAAGTGAGAACCAACGCTAACTTCATCAGAGAATTACTCTTGGTGCGATACGCGAAGTGCAACATGTGATTTATTTGTCAGCCCACAAATGTAAATTATGTATAATAATTGTTCCAATTCTTTTAAAACACACTTCATCTGTCCAAAGAACGGTTTCAGAAATTCCTAGTTTTCCTTGCATTTGCGCAGGAAATGCATCGAGAATTCATGACGCAAATGAGGCACCCGCTGGAAATGGAAAGATCGAAATCTCGCTGCATGAATTGTTCGCCAAGTGAATGTGATGCGTTGACCTCGCGTGGTATTTGTCTCGCGCTCGCTTGCGGACCTTGGCGGATAGTATCAATATCAGAGTTTTCCAGAGAAGTGGCGAGCCTTCTCGCGAAGTGCAGCCGCTCGCTCACGTGCCACAGCCCGTGTTACACGAGTCCAAAGTTTAACGATAATTGTTTACAAAACTAAACGACGACGAGTACCCAATTTTGGTTAATTCAGTCTGTACATTACAAATGATTTATGTCTATGACATATTAGCAATGAGGACTGAATCACCCTGTATGACAAAAGTATTATACAAATAATAAAATCTATTAATGAAATAAATTACAAGCAATACATGCAAATTCAATATAGATTTTTGGAGAGACTTTTTGTATGTATTTGCATTTATTGCTTATCATTTTATCATTAATAGATTTTTATTGTTATTAGTAAAAAAATATAAATGAATTCAATAATGAATGAATTAATTGTGTAGTCAGGTGAGAAGTGTATTCTGTTCCAGGTTTCTTAAATTTTGGGATCTCTATCCTAATCCATGTACCAGCAGTATGAGATGTTATTCACGAACTAATTGTTTGCATCTTCAGGTGTCTACTATTCGTTATTTTGCCATCAAACAAAGTAATATGTTCACTTTTGGTCTAGTTCAAAACAGTTTTTGCATTCATTTGATCATAAAATAATTTGAAATGAGACTTTGTATTTCAGAAAAAATAGAGAACAGTAAAATTAGTGTATTGTGAATTGCAAAGCCTAAGAGGGCCAATCATTTCTCATTAACAATTAATATTATTGCTATCAGTAGAGTATTTTTGATCTGTATTTAAATATATAAGCAAAAGTAACTTCCCTTCATTTACATTTTTGCCTGATTTAAACATTTTTTTCTTGATCCCTTGAAAAGCGTAAAAGAGATATTTTACTAAATTAACACTTACAGCCTAAAACATATCTCCTTAAATTTTATTGTTGGGTAACACTACTACAATTTGATGATAATCTTCTCCATCTGACAATGGAACTGCCATCTGATTAGGTCCAATTGTAATGTTAATAATAAATGTAATTTAAAATAAGAAACAGGAACATATACAACTTTTATGATGTCCTCACAAAGGGACATAAATTAATTGTTTAAATTTTGTTTAAACTCCCAGAAATTGGCCCTGTGTTTCTCGCACTAAATGGGTAAAAAAATAAAAAAAGAAATTCCCAACTTTTACTTGACATATATTGTGAATATTTACATTTTTTTGAACAGGAAAATTGAATTGGTACATACTTTTATTATTCTTTAACCTCAATTTTCTACAATCTTAAAAATTAAGATTATATTAACTTTATACAAAACATTATTTTGAAGCCCTCAAATTAAAAGCTCAGAATTTCTTGCGTCATATGAAAAAATGATTTCTTGATCAATCACACTCTGAAAAACAAAGCAACACTTTGTAATGGTCTACCTAGATCAATCACGATGCTTCACACACATTTTTGGCTTTCATTATTCACCTCCATTCTGGAATATCTCACTGTTGCTGCTTTCTCTTTAACACAGATGGCCTCTCAAATGTTTGCTTCATGCCAGCAGCAAGTGTGTTATGAAACTTCAGGTTTTGTGCTGTTTCTGACACCCATGGAGAGTCAAATTGTGTGGTATCCTGATCAACCAGATGTGTATATTTTGTTCGACCACTGCGACCAAAATTTTTCACTTGCATCACTTTTGGAAGAATAGTTTTGTCAAAGTGATCTTCCAGGGTAGCAGCAGAAAAATCTCTTTTGTACAAGTCATCATCTTCATCCTAAACAACAACAATTTTCAGTTATTGCTATTTAATATTTTCCTGAATATTAAAAATACTCCTAATTATTTCAATATTCATCAACCACACCCCAAGAAAATAATTTCAAATTAAAACAAAAACCTAAACTAAACTAAACTAAACTAAGAGTCATTTCATCGTTAATTGTAAATAATACATCTACCAGTTTTACTTGCAACTATATGGCACAAATGGGACATAAATTCACTGCTTGTTCAGAATCTGAATTACATTTTCCAATTAAGCTAATTGACACAGCAATCTAATTCTGTGATTAAGACAAATTTGAAATTCAAAATACACACACAAAAAAGCAACTTACCATGAAGAAGGCACCTCTGTGATAGTACTTTTGTAAGAACTTGTATTTGCCTTTAGCAGCTTTGTTTGTAACAATTTTGGGATTATTTCTTAATTCTTGACGTCTCTCCTCCTCAGTCATATTTCGCAACCTTTCTACTTCAAGTCGCTCCTTCTCCATTCTGACAGAGAACAAATACATTGTTTTAAGATGGTGTTAAAAACATCAATAACATTATGAATCAATAAAAATGTATTGAAACAAATCACTCACTGTTCGCGCTCTTCACGATCTCGTTTGATGCGTTTCAGTTCACGTACTTTCCAAGCTTCATACTCCACTTCATCATTTTCATCATCAGTATTTACGTCATTTAAGTTAGGTTCATCACCATCCTTCAAAGGCGCTGTTTCCTTTCGAACTTCTTCCTCGACCATCTAACAGTAACAAACAAGTTAAAGAAAAATGTATAATTTACATCAATTAACAATATTAAAAATAGAAATAAATCTGTTGTAACTGTAACATAATTATTGGATATCTACAGAGAGTGGTTCACATAAATGATAAGCAGTGACAGAGGTGGTATAAGAAGAGGAAAAGGAAGACAGATGGCTAGAGGAAAACTGTGTGTGAAGGTTAGAGAAGAATGAATGGATTGAAATTAATAAGCTCCCACATGAGAGAAATCCAAAGGTAAATTGAAAGGCCCTTAGTGTGACCCAAGAAGAATACACATAACTGGGATAATGCAAAGCTTAGTAGTACCGTCCACAGTCACCATCTGTAGGTAGAATACTTCACAAAGGGCCACGTAGATTCGCGCATCTATATAGTAATGCCATTTAAAATACACTAGAAAAATGATTCTTAAAAATACAATCAATCACAAACATAAACATTTTCAGGAAATGAAAAATTTAAACATGTTTGATTAACTTCCTAAGTGTTATCTCATCACTAAAAGACATAACACACTTGTCTCTTTGTGAATTGTTCTATATAAACTTTGTGATTCTTCAAAGTCGGGAGCTGGAAGGAGAGAGAGAGAGAGACATAGTCATTGAATTAGGAGCTTCGTTACGACCCACATTTTTGGAATTGAAACTCCATATTACATGATTGTGTCCTCTTCTCCTTCCAGCTCCTGGCATTTGGAGTTGTTATGAGTATATTGGGCAATATTTTAACACATAAAACACAAATCTAGGCTCAAAATTTTCCGGTCACATGTTATTTTCCAAAGAATGCAATTTTAGATACAGTATGGATCCAATATGCTGCGTTCACGAGGGTCCTCTGGTTCTCAAACAGTTTCATAAACTTCCCTCACTTTCAAGAAAATTTCATTAAAGCAAATAGTAATGAACTGGCCTGCACTTCCTTTACCACACAGACTACAATCAATCTACACATGAATAAGATAACACCACAAATTACCATGAAGAAATGAAAGTAGGCACCCCCTGAGTAACGTATTTCTGTTTATATTTCACGGAAGGTCTTGAGGTACAGTTTAGAGAGACTTGTGGGGATGGGTGTTATTCTCTACTTCAAACCATAAATTACAAAAAAAGAAATGTATACCTTCAATGTGTGCTTTCGTCGATCTTCTGCCATTTTCTTAGCATCTATTTCAGCCTGTTTGACTTTCAGTGCTTCTCTTTCTTTTTCAAGAACAGTGACACGATCTTTCTTTCGCACAAACACAGGTTTTAATCTTGGTCCTGTTTCCTCTTCAGAATCTACAAGAATAGTTATTTTTTCCTTTCAAATACATTTCTGTTTCATAGAACAATTTCATCGTTAGGATGATGTTAATCATACAAACAAGACGTAAATACAACGAAATGTATAATATGAAATGGAAGAAGCTGGAGGGATGGTGAAGATGGTAATTAGCAGAGAGAAAAATTAGAGGCATTGAAAAAAGGATTTTAAAATTAAAAATCAATATTAACATCAATAAAAGTATGTGGGCATAACAACTGGTTACATTATAGGTAAGAATATTATTCCATAAGGTCAGGGTTAATAAAAATCTTGATTTTTTTAAAATCTTAAATTATTGAAAATTTAAATAAGATTTTTTGATTTATATTTAAATATTCACAATACATAAAATTTTTAGATGTTTGAAAAATGAAACAAAACCAATCAGTAAGACAATGGGGCTAACTGACCTAGTTGTGAGATATAACAGGTTTTACTAGAACTTTCATAAAATAACTTAGAAACCATGGATCAGCAACATCTTCCTGGAATACTTTTTTATACACATCAAGGCAACTCTCAGCAAAGAATGAGAAAATTATTAATAACTAATTTATTTTTTTTTGGTTTTCAACAATTGTTCTTATTTCACTATCATTGGTTTTGTCCTTTAAATAACCTCTCTTGAAAGAAAAATACTTAATTAGTCCAAATAAATTATGCATTTTGAGTATTATAATTATTCAGATTATAGAAATCACAAATCGCTTCTTTTTCATCATTCGAAAATTACGCAAATGTAAACTATTGTATTTTCCAAGGGTCAACCTTCACTTCGGCTGACACAAACTTTGGATTTTTAAAGATGTATTCTTCTCCACTATTCCTCGCCTTCTTTGTAATATTTTCTTTTTAGTTTTCTGGAAATATTTTCCTTTTATTTCACCTTCAAAATTTTAAATCGTTCTTTCTAAAATTTACAAACATTATATTTTTGATTTAAATCAATGATTTTTTGGTGAATCATTATTTAAAGAAATGATTTAAATCATCAAAATCTTGCACACAGTACAAGGTAAATCATAATGCTAACTAAAATAAAGACACTCTTTGTTTCTCTCCTCATTACGATGCTTATCGCTGCCACCACCACCACATCCACCTCACCAATTACGCGGTAAGAGTGGCACAACTGCCCCCTCCAAAGTGAATGATGGAAAACGAAACCTTACGTACCGCTTGAAGCGAGTGACCAGCAGTGGTGGAGGACTCTGTCCGACTTTCAAAGCGCTTTTCACTCGGCTAATGCTTACTCGTGTGATTCCCCCGAAGGTCTATAGAGATCGCCCGTTCATCCCGTCCGATTATCCTACAGGGCCTTCTGTGGGGGAGATGCAAGTTGGGACGACCAGTTTCGTCGCAGATAACGGAGAACCGAGTTTGTAAGAGCCTTAGAAATAGAGCCGGATTGATGTGACGGGAAGAGGGAACGGGTCGACCTTGAGCGCACTGGCACCACCAGCTCCACGGTGGTCGGAGCGGTTCGCCGTCCCTTACACGCGCTCCGCACACCGAGTGGACCGATGGGAAGGGAAACACGACATGACGTGTCAGAGTGGCACATCAGCGCAGCTGACTATTGGTAGTGAAAGCGATTGCCATTCCGCTTGAACTGGGGTGCCAACTGGTGGTGCGAGTCCTGTAGAACACGATGATGCGACACAGTATCCGAAACAGCGGAGACTCGAAATGGCGGCCTTGGTCGGTGGCGATGCGGGTACGAAGTAGGAGTGTCGAGGCGAAGACGACATTACCGTTGCCTCTGCAGTCGAGTTCAGCCGCTCTCGGGAGGAAAATCCGACCGGCTGGCTCATCTGATCTGTATTTTTTGCAACCAATACCAGGGGAATGACGGAGGAACACCCTCACAAATGGGCCACGGACTGCGCGCGATCTTTCCTTCCTCTTGTTATATCCTCTACCCTCACATACCTAGCATATGTCGGGAGCTTGGAGTTTGTCCCGGCTGAGACGGTGCCCAGGGGAAGATACTTCAAGGGGGAAATTCCCCGCAAGCCGACGTGTAGGTAGTCTTAACTCGACACCTCCCGGAATCGTTCACTACACTAATGGAACTAATAGCAGTTGACATACTCGGATCAATCGAAACTACTTCTGTGGTGATTACTGCGATATTGGGAGAGCATTCTGGTAAGCGACGAAAGTTAATGACTTAAGCAGAAGCGGCAGGACCCAGCTGGAGGAAGACGTCTATGTATCTAATATACATAATGTTCATGTTCACATGTCGGAATCTCAGACTTGGATGTACCTAAAGGTGAACAGTTATGCCTGCTGATCTTGGCGCATTGGCAACGTTCTCTTGCTTCGGCCTATAAGCCGTAATAGCAGTATTTTTCATTTGAGGCCACACATTTAGGGTGGTGACTCTTACTCTTGGGTAACTGAGGTAGCGCAGAGACGCAAAGACCTGGTGTCAAAGAGCGAAGAAAGACCGATGTTTCATATCGGTAAGGGTGAAAAGTTGAATGTCACCCAGCCGTTCGATGTCCGTTTGAGCAATAACAATTCTCTGCAAATCAAGAGCGGTACATCATTTAAACAGTCCTTGAAAATCTTCGCTCTATTGTGATTGAGCCAATGCAATTAAGTTCACTGTTGGTTCGGTCGCAGCATCAGCAACTACATTTGTCGGACCGTCTGTACATTGTATTGTAAATTGTGGTACAAACGACAGCTGATTTAGAAGGACTGGTGGTAGCTTATTGCGTTGATGCTTCCAACCATACACAACTGGCTTATAGTCAGTGAACTCCGTGATTAGTGGGTCTTCCAAATGATGATGGAAGTGGTAGATATCGTTGTAGATGGCAAGTAGTTCCTGATAATACGCAGGCCGCTAGATATTTGGACATCAGCAACTTCGAAAAGGCCCCTTGGGGTTGCCAGAGCCTTTAGCGACTTTCTGCTGAAGAAATGAGGCATCTGTGACGAGCGCTGTGGATGGGGAGAACCAGGAGTGTGGCTTGAAGTAGGTGGTTGCGTCAGGTGAAAAAGGACAGACCTAATCCCGGAGTTCAATAGTTGAGGATTATTCAGACTAGCGATGGTATTGTGAAGTAGTGCTCTAGGTGTTCAGCACAGCCGCAATAAATCTTTTCAAAAATTTAGTATTCCGAAGAACCACAGAGATCTCGTCTAACCAAGGATGCTTTTAGAGAGCTCTGAAATGTCTCTCTTGCCATTAATACATACATTTCCAGCGATTTTTATACATTGTTGCATTGAGTGAATGTGCTTCAAATGACTTCCAGTGAATTTTTTCGACAACTCAAGAGTTCTGTGAAAAAGATCTTCAAATTTCACATTTAGGGTAACATTTAAATAACAATTTCTTAGAAACTGATCCAAATTTTTCAACAAAAATTTCCATACAGGACCAGGTTTTACTCTTTTATAATTTTCTTAAAGTAATAAAGAAAACTAAAAATTGAGAAAATGGATTTAAAAATAAGTACTTTTGGCGGTGATAAATGGGAGCTGGTAAGAGAATGGGGCAAGACTGAAAAGCTAGGTCAGACCAAAGAAATTAGGATACTAAATGAGAAAATCTATGCCATTCTATAGCACTAATAGTTAATTGCTTTACTTTTGTACGGAGAAAATTTTACCTATCCTGATTTATGGGCACTATGGGTAGGATTGGGTGGGTGGCAAGAACTGAGATCGAAGGCCAAAACGTACCTGTTAATTTGAAATTTGTAGGAGTTAAATGAGTCAACCAAAAGGATTTTTTTAATGAAAATACAGGGGAATTCATATATTTTAAAATCAAGATTTTTTCTAATCACCTTGTCTTATTTTCATGCCCAAAAACAAAAACAACACACACACACCAAAGTGCCTTCATGCACAACATCCAAACTATCATGAAGTTAAACAACAAAATAAATTATACAATTCTACCTGAATATTCTTCATACTCTGAAGATTCAGATTCACTTTCTTCTGGTGAATGATTTTCATCTTCTTTATCCAGTACTTCAACATCCTAAAAATAAGAACATAATAGGAGTAAAATTCCACTCCTTTTCCATTACACTGTACTGGTAATTTTTAACTAAAAATGTAATGCTCACAGATTCATCTTTGTGGTTTAATAACTTCTGCTTCAGCATAAGACGTCTCCGTTCAATTTCATCATCACTCAGTTCATCTTCCTCCTCTTCCTCTTCACTACTTTCAATTTTTCTCCTTTTCTGTCGTTCTTCATCTGAAGCTTCGTCTTCCACAATGGCTGGAGCATGAATATGTCTAAAAAATTACACAAGTATTTGATAAAAAATAGCCAATACATTAACATAAATAGAAAGTAATACTCTTCTCCTTTTTTAATTATTAAGTAATGGCAATGTTTAAAAATTTCAACATGTTGACACACTATGTTGTTTTGTAATTCTGACATACTAATGCTCAATGGAAACTACATCATTCCCCAAGTTCTGGATTCATTAAACAGGCTATAAGTGCGTAGAATATTATTAATGAAAGAATGTCTTAAAGAACATTTACTTCTATTGTCCAATAAAAATAAGAAAATAAAATAGAAATAAGAAAATCAAATTGACACATTCCTTTTCATTTGTACTCACTTGGCATGGCTTTTAATACCAAATAATGAATTTCCACACCATAATTCTCCAGAAAATCAAGTTGCCAATGTACTTGTTTCTAAAGTGAATTTTTAAAACAAGAATTGAGTAAGAAATACATAATTTTTCAAAAGAAATATATGTATGTATAAAACTATTACTGTTTAAATCAGTTATGAATGCAATATTCGTCAAATGACAATTTTGTCTTCTTACCATGACAACTTTACCCTCGAAATGTTGCTACTTCAATTTTCACATCTATTTGATATTTTTTCTGTATTCCTATTACATAACAGCACATGGTAAAAAGTATAATGTAACCAAAACTTCATACCACACATGGATATGACTCACTTCACAATAACTATTTCTTAGAACCTTAGTCTTTCAAACCAAGACGTGAAAATAATTGAAGAGAATTATGCTCTATTGGATAATTTGTACAACTTATGAAAACCAGTACCAGCAAAATAATAGATAATACTTTTAACATTCTGTAATATATTTGCACACCGGTGTCTTTCAACTCGATCTTCCTCTTCTGCTTCTTCTGGAGGCTCCTCAACTTTCCTTGTTTTCAACCTTCTGAGTCTAGGATCATCCACTTCAATGTTGCCGGGTGCTTCTTGTTCAGCTGGTTCCACAACTGCAGTAGATGCAACGGGCAAGCGTCGTTTTTGATCAGTGAAGTCATCATCATCAGATTCTTCTTCACTACTTGACATTGGAGCATAATCCGGTCTTTTTCCAGAGACATACCGGTGAACTTTGACTTTTTGCATAGATACTTCACCTAAGCAACGTAAACATGAAATTAAAGTGCTGTTTACAAATAATTATTTATCAAATAAATTCATTAATCTTACCTTTGTCATTTCTGACAGGCACGGCACCTGCAGTACTTTGTATACTTATTCCCGCTGTAGGATTCATTGTTTCTGATAGGAATTGCACTAATTAACTAATTCAGGTACTATGACACTTTCACTTATTTAAGGTTAACGTCACTGTCCAAACTGGTCCAAACATCCTCAGATCACTTCATCTGTTGGTGCATTCTAACCACTCACAAAGAATAGGGAAAAACTTCCTCAAAATAAAAAAACACAATCAAAATATAACCAATGTGATCTCAAAATCCAGAAACCACAGTAGAGAAATAAGCTTCACAAGCTGACCATAGGCAACTCTGCTATAATTCATTTCTCGCTTCGACCAGCGCTTCGACAATCATTCGACAATGTTACATTTGTTTACTCCGTACATCTCATATAGGAGCTCTCTCTGTATAGGAGTTCCGAGTACACCTGGAGTACACCAGAGAGTATATATAGGAGTACACATAGGAGATCCCACGGTGTAAGATAATCTTTTACACCATGATTCTGTGGACCACGGTGTAAGAAACACTGCACACCGTGCTGTCAGGATTCAAGATATTTTGTTCACAGGTGCAAGATATAAGATATATCTTACACAGTGGTGCTGTGGTCCAAAGAGTACTATGAAAATATTCAGCAAGGAGGTTGTTATTATTACAGTGAAAAACGCACATGTGTGAAATCTCTTTACAGAGTAAGACATTGACAGAAAATAAATATCACAATTACTGTTTATCTCAGCATACTGGTTGATTGACAGCCTTCTTTCTTTACACTGCTGGATGTAGCAACGATCGCAGAAGCTTCCGCAAACTCTTACCATTTGAAGAAATGCGAACACTGACACAGTATATAATACACGAATGAGTAGATTATTTACTAAAAGTAAAATAAAATTATTCATCAATTTCTTGCTGCAAGAGTCATGGGACGCGGTTTACAATAATGTTGATACAAACGATAACTACATTTTTTTTTTCCAACGCTTTCATTTCATATATAAAACTCGCTTTCCTCTTCAAAAGAGGAAATTAGATATTTCACGGAAAAACAATTCTTGGATAACACAAGGGATTATGACATCATGTAAAAACAAAGGAATTCTTTCTTTCATTTCTAAGCATCATCGCAACACGTATCTCAAGGGTTCCTCCTCTACTTTAAAAAATACAAATCATTTCTGAGAAAAGTCATACGGCAGGTTAAAATCATGAATCATGACCAGGATATTTTGAACTCAAATAATAAAACAAAAGCAATGTGGAATATAGTAAAAAATTATACCAAATCAACTAGAAACATTTTTAGGTACGATGTTTGTTTCCGAAATTTCTTCCCATGACATTCTGAATATAATCGGTAGACTAAAAAATAAATATTCGGCCGGGTTAGATGGATTTCCGGATTGTTTGTTAAAGGCTTGCGCGCCCGCCATTATACACCCATTAACTCACATATTCAATGTATCCTTACGCACAGGAAGTTTTCCAGATATTTTTAAAACAGCTAAGATTAAACCGCTTTTCAAAAAAGGCAACAAAAATGAAATTTATTATTATCGACCAATTTCTCTTTTGTCGTTTCTTTCAAAAATATTAGAGAGACTTTTTTACGTACGAATGGGAACATTTCTTAGTAAACACGGCGCGTTTTCAGATTGCCAACATGGGTTTCGAAAATCAAAACCGACGGTAACAGCCATCTTTTCTTTTCTTAAAGATGTCGCTTCATCCACGGATCACAACGAAGCAACTATTGAAATATTTTTAGATCTTTCAAAAGCCTTTGACGTCATTGATCATAACATTTTACTCTCAAAATTACCTTCATATGGATTTCGTGGTGTTTCTCTAGATTGATTTTGTTCGTACCTTAAACAACGATTTCAGAGAGTATAAATACCTTACTGGAAAAATGGAACATTATGTACACAACTTTTTGATTCTTTTGCAATTGCATGTGGAGTCCCGCAGGGATCCATTTTAGGCCCTATTCTCTTCCTACTGAACGTAAACGATATGCCCTCGACGATTAGAAACGGAAGAACAGTTCTCTTTGCGGATGATACGAATATTCTTTGCAATAAAGAAACCGTAAATAGTAGATTTTTCAAATTGTTTTCGTAATAACAAATTAATAGTAAATGAAAATAAAACTGTTTCAATCCAGTTTTTCATTTCAAATAAACAGCTCTGCATTTCACTGAAAATGAACGGTGTGCTATTGGTTGATGTTAAGGTAACAAAATTTTTAGGTCGAGCGTATCGTCCACTGCAAAGAGTACTATACGTAGAATCGCCCATATTTTCCCAATGAAGCCAGTGAGTTTGCGCGGCGGCCATACTGGTACAACCCAATTAGGCTTTGCCCAACGCCATCTTGAATTCTTTCTAGAGGGCGATGCTTTGCCACGTTCCGTTTCAGTGTACGACCAAGTGCTGAATTTTATTTCATATGCATTTAGAAGAGCTTGTCATGTGGTAAAGTGCTTGTCTATTTATGGAGGCTGGTGTTTTGAAAGTGTAATTGACCATGCTCACTAATGTTGGATTTGGATGCGCGTAAAAACAGGGTGAAAAACGTGCCGGATATAACATTCAACACGTAAGTACTATTTAGGATTAGTTTAGCTAATTATTTAAAAATTTACAATTTATATGAAGTAATTTTTCAGTTTCCAAAAGATCCGTAAATATGCGGCTGTGAGAAGGGATCGGACCCTCAACATATTCTTCTACCTTAAGTTCAGTGTTTATTATAAGTGATGATTTTGATCACACGTGTTTGGCTCGCGTACGATTGAAGACAGGGCCTGTCCCTCAAGTTTTTCCTGCTTTGCCGCAGTATTTGCAACCTTGCAGAGATCTGAACTTTTAATGTTTTTCCAATGTATTTTAATTTGAATAAATGGTGAAATTTTATGACTTTATGTAATTTATATTACCCTACAATTGATGTCATCCAACAGAATTAAAATAATTCGAAGTAATACTTTTAGTTCTACTTGGAAGTTGGGAATTATTTAATACCCAGAATAACATGGTAAGTCCCGTATTTAGTCATTATTTCAATATAATATGCTCAAAATTAGCTGTAATCTTAAGATAACTGTGCCTGTAAATATTAAACAAAAAAAACAACGGAAATTGTCTGTCACTATTGTGTACAATCGTATTCAGTGAGTTTGATCACAGATTTTGTGACATACAGTTGTTTTAAAAAGGTTTTGAAATAACTCAGAATTACATAATTTTAAAATTAAAAGTGTTTTATTTTTATTACTCAAAGATTGTTCTGCGGCGTTTCGAGGACATGAAGTTTTCCACATTTTCAGGCTACAATGAATATAAGAGAAAATTGAGGTTTTTAAAGAATGTAAATAAGTTAGAAACTTTAATATATAAACGATACAATTATAATAAAACACTTGCTTTCCATATATTTTTTCGAACATAATTTTCTAAATGGTGAGTCTTCATATGCCATTTTGCCGTCGTCCAAGAAAGAAAACTAGGATAACCTGAGTACTATAATCCGAAATACGGGGTCTTTATATGTACTGATTTTAAATAGTAACAAAATTAATAAGAAATATATTATCTATTTTATTACTAGACAGACTAGCTGTCAAAGTATATTTTCTGATTGAATTTTAAGCATATTAGTAGAATCTTGTTTGTACTGTTATCGTAATTATCCTTATTTATCGTGCTGTTTGCAGCGATCTGTCTCAAAGAATGAAATATTCTGTCTTACAAAATAAAAAATACATTTTGCTAGTTTGCTGTTACAGAAAACAGTCTCTATACAACATCAGACCCCGGTCTTTCGTCAAATACTGATGACATCTTACGGGATTATTGGGGTAGAAAAAGGACCTCCCGCTTGTCAAAATAAAGAAAATGTATAAAACGTGTATATATAAAACTGGAGATAATACGGAAAGACGACTTACTCAAGCAATGTTCTCATGACAATTGCAAAACAAAGATATTGTACAGAGAGAATGGCTCATATATTCACTTGCGAAGGGAATTTTTTGGCATGCGTTTTCCCACTCCAAATTTCCATTTGGCGAAGATGAATTTAATGACTGGAAACAAGCTCTGTAAGCCGCATCAGAACATGAAAATAGGCAAAAGTAGAGTTACTGCAGTAATTAAATTCTTAGAATCGAGAGGACTCCATTTAAGAGGTTCTGACCAAAGAGATGGTTCAATAAAAATATATATTATTTGGGTATTTTGGAACTTATAAGTCAATTTGACTCATTCTAACACGAACACAATGAAATATGGTAATGCAGGGAAAGGGATGCTATCATAGTACTATCAGCCACCATTTGTGAAGAGTTCGTACAAATAATGATTTTTGTTATAAAATATACCAGGGTGGTGATACTTTCGAAATATAATTTATTTTTGTGAAACGATAGTGCTTGTTGCAATGTCCGGGAGTCGAAATTGTGTCCAGCAGAAAACAAAGCCAGAATCACGTGCGTAGGTGTATAATATACCTGACTCGGTCACGACGCATAAAATTATGTAAGTAATGATTCAATATTGACTTATATGTTACTAACTTACTTTTAATTAATTTGAATTGCTTACTTTTTATTATATTTTCGTATTTTGAATTTTGTAAATTACATTTCCGTCATTCGACGGAGATGAAACATACAGTCTCTTGGGGTACCAGAGGCTTTGTTCATATTAATGTTCTCATCATAAAGTGGTGAAACAACTTTCAGATACTAGATGGTCTGCGCAGGCAGACCCAGTAAATGTTTTATGTGAAGGGTGTAATTAAATCAAATTACTTGTAGGTATTCAGTCTATTAGAAATGATTCAGTCGTTAGAAACGTATTAAGGTAGATTAGAGAATCTTGAAAGTTTTGTTAACAATATCGTGGAATTATATTCTGAGTAGATCCAACGCATCAAGTAAACTTCGCTAAAGTGAAATTTTTCTTTAGCAGTTAAGATTCTGAAATCATTAACGGTTTTTATTAGGAAGAAACTTTGACGACTATGTGTCCAAATCAAAAGCAAAATCGGTTATGCAAGAATAGCATGATACACAAATGCGTCAAATAAAACGTAGCTCCATTCTTGCATTTGCAGATAGTGGACGTTGTAATGAGAAACTGCTGGCAAGAGAAAAGTTAAGAGTATAGACATTCCTACCAATAATAGACACTGGTTTCTAGTCTAGAACTCCGAAATTTCTTGGATGTCTGCACGATAGAGAAATTTCAAAATATTATAAAACATTTGAAAACTTAATGAGCGGTGAAAGGACGAACACAAATATAACCATGCTCGAGGAGGGGCTCGAACCAGCGATCACCACGGCATTGCTGCCTTAGCGATCGCGGACACTCGGATCAGCCACCAATTCTTGTAATAAATTGCCACATTCTAAAACGAACTTTTTTTTATTTTTTCTTCAACTGTATTCATAAAATTTTTAAAATTGATCATCCCAAGGGACTTACCATTTTAAACGGAGTATAAGATTCGAAATTTCTCGCGCGGGTAAACTAGTTGGTATAACGTAATTGATGAATTATAATCATAAAAGTAAATGAAATTATCTATACTGAAACACAATTATTGGTTTTTATCATTATTTTAAGACTATAGAAACATGTTGCAAATCCTATGTGTAGAACTATAAAACTTAATTGTTGAGGTAAATCAATTCATCATATTGTGGCATGCATCGAATGCATTATAATTGAGACATTAATTTCAATAGTTTCCCAATAGTAGCCAGCCACAGAGCTCTCTCACGCGCCCTCTCGTGCCGGGATCCTCCGACGCGCACGCGATCCCCCTCCTTCCGATTCGCTACGCGCAGCTGCAACCCTTCCTTTGTGTAGGAATCTCTCCAGCCACTGCTGTTTACTTATAGTTAACGAAACACTCTTCCAGAAACGACGTAGCCACCCCCTTCGAGCCTCTACGGCGACACCAAATATCCATTAGCGAGAATTATGTTCGCCCGGGCCCATATCTGCGACGCAACTAGCCCCGCGCGTGGTTTTGTAAACACGGTGCGAGATGTGAAAACAAGGGACAAAGAATCCTGAAAATTTTACACACGTATCCCCTTTAGAATGTGTTGAGCGATTGGACTAAATAATTTTACTGCGCACATAGTTTCAACCTATCACCAACTAGATTTATAAAATTCGAAAAACTTTCCAGAACTTAAGTATTCTTAGTGGGGGAAATTGAGGCTTTTGTGGACGCTTGCGCGAGCGGACACAGATGAGAACAGACAGGCAAGGGGATGATTGAAAATACTTCTATTCTGGAAGTTTTTTCTCTGAGCACTGTCAGTTGAATTTATTTCTTAATTCTGACTTCAAAATGTTGTTGAACCTCAGTGTTTTTTTCAACTTTCCCCCCGCCAGTAACCCTGGCGAGGCGGGAGTTTATTTTCTTGTTGGGGAATCTCCTTTATGTGCCGTTCTTGGTCGTAAGAGAAAGAGGGCAGTATTTTAACTAAAGTCGTCGCAGTTATAAGTCCGACGGACTTATGAATTACTATCACAGCTCGCAACAAAATCTGCTACCAGTACTTGACTTCTTCACGTGGAAGTGACTCAGGGAACCGCAGCGACCACCGTCTACTGTCGTCAAAACCAGATCATTGCCTGGAGGGCGTTGACCCGACCGGCTGAGCAAAACTTTGAATCCTGACTACATGCACCTTCAGATTCTTCGACCTCTGCGGCCTTGCAGCGAAGCAAATCATTCAGCCCAGCGGATCAACAGATTCAGAGAATACCACGAGGACGTGTTTTTTAAGTTTGGCTACAAGCTCTCAACTGCCCTTCAGGCGTCTAAATAAATGGACTTTTGAATTCATGTGCTGTTCTTTTCAAGGAAATATTCTTAGCCGCGCTTTAGCGCCTAAGAAAAAGTTCGTAAATATTCTTAAACATAAGAATTTGTTTAGTCTTTTATTGTGGGGCAAATCTAACGAGCTCGTAGTAGGCTTATAATCATTATTATTTATAATTTTCTGGTTTGAATTATTAAACTAATGTTAACCTCATTTCTAAAACTTTCATTTTCATCGAAACAACGTCCGCCCGCCATCCCTTGTTTTCAGGCCACCTTTCTATAATCTAAGCTAGCTGAAAGATAACGCGACCCACCTTTTCCGAAGACGCGTACGTGACTTCGTGGCAATATCATTGGAACATAAGAATACTGATCCACTAACACGTGCGTTGTGTATACAATAAATTGACAATGTTCTGAAACACTTAACAAAACAATATTAGCTTCATTATTTGGTGTGAAGTGCTAGATACTACGAATCTTAAAATGTGAGTAGTAGAAACCAAGAACTCCCAGAATTTTTTGTTTGCTTAGACATAACGAAAAGCTGCCCTACTTTCTAGAGAAATATTCACATTTGCTTCTCTCCTTGCAGAATTACTTTCAGTAGAACAAGTGTTCATCACAGTGGCGTAACATTCGGGCCCAGGTAAAAGGACTGTTATTTCTCCTATTTAAGGTAACAACACTAGTTGTGTTTGCTGTACATTCTTATGAAAGAGGCCCACACACATTTCGTTACACTGCCGATTCTTCAGCAAGACGCTTTTGCCTCTTCGCCGATTCTGGATTTTTTTATAGTAAAAAACCCTTTCTCTTAGCAATTGATACGCAAAACAACATAGATTAGTTTTAATACATAGAGGATCATTGCTTTATTACATACCACTGTACTAACCTCCTGCATATTCTGGAAAAGAAGTTCATTGCTTGACCCAAAACAAACATTTTTCATTTTACCAATTTTAACAAGAGTGCTGGGTAAAAAGTAAAATTGAGTTATAATTGAAAGCTGCCCTACTTCCTAGACAATTACTCACATTCCCTCCTTGCAGTATTATGTAAGGTAACGATGCAAGTGTGTTCTTCAGCAAGTCGCTTTTGCCTCTGAGTAGCCGACTTGTAGAGGTGCATCAAGCTGGAACAGCTAGAACTATCCGTTGAGTTGGGACGCGAATTTAACTTATGTGTGCTGGTGCCCGTGCACACTCGTTTTCGCTACGAAGATACATGACAATTAATTAGCAATAAATTATCTGAGGGCTTCCGTCGAGCTGCGACGCGAATTTAACATGTGTGTGCTGGCGTCCAGCTCACACCCGTTTTCTCTACGAAGATACGTGGCAATTAGCAATAAATTATCTGCGGGTTTCCGTCGAACTACGACACGAATTTAACTTATGTGCTGGCGTGCCGTCAAACCAGCTCACATACGCTTTTGCCTCTAAAATGCGGGGGAATTAATTAGCAACAAATAATTTAACATGTTTCATTCCGGTGTTTTGGGCTGACACGACTGTTCCTGCTTGACGCACCTCATTGTGGTCTGGACTAAGTTTGTTTTGACAATTGTGGCGTTGTTAAAAACAATTCACTTATTTCTGTAAAACAAGAGGTTTGATTAGAAAGTATACGATATCTATATATTGTACATTACTGTATATTATTTTACTCTTTACTCTCTCAATCTACCTTTATTTTTATACTTTCAAACACAACACAGAGAAATAACTATGCATGTATATTGACAATCTTGCCGTTTTTGAGAAAATGGCATCTAAGCGTTTCTGAAAATGCGGAATTTTAAGCTCGTTATTACGAAAAAACTGTTGTTTTCGATAAACATTCACTACACCCATGGGATGAACCATAGCAGTTGACATGCCCAGAAACATCAATCATATATTAGATAGTTGATGTAATATTGTGAAATCAAGTAATCTTTTACACATTTATCTTATAAATTGAACCTATGATATCCATGTATAAAAACAACTGTCAAAATTTTTGGGTTCCATTTAGTACTATAAAATGGTTAGTATTGTGTCAGAAGTAAGTACATCATACGCATAAAAACTTAAAGTGCATGTTTGGTGTTTTTTGATTTCATTATACATTAACACAAAGTGTACCAAAAGGCTTAAGGAAGTAAAAAAGTATACATTTTTAAAAATACCTTCAAGGATAATGGGAATAGTATGAATTTTGGGAATTCATTGGTCTTGTTGCAAGCCTAGCACGAGGTAGGTAGAGTGCTTACACTTCCTCTATAAGCTATGGTAATATGAAGGTTGTTTGTTAAGTCAGGTACATTTTTATGAAAGAACATGAATTGTTAAACATCAGCTTTGGTAGAAAGCATGATTCTTGTTAGGCAATTGTTTGAATTTTCAAACAAATGTGATTCATAAGTATTTGTTGCCATCAACAAAATTTGAGTTTGACGTGCGGGGTAGGAGATGGAGAAAGAGTTTCATGCCGAGATTAAACATTTTTATTTAAAAGGTTGGACTTCAGCACTGAAGTAGAGAAGATAAAATGTGCTAAAGGCAGCCAGTCACCATTTACACTGAAAAAGTTCACGATCTGGTAATGGAAGATCATGGAGTGAGAGTGCGTGAGATAGCTGACGCTGTTGGCATCTGAACTGAATCTCGCACAAAAAACTTACCATGAAAAAGTTGTGAGATCGGTGCTGCAATTGTTCAATTTGGACCAAAAATACTTGGAAAAACCTACACAGAACTGACAATGTTGAGGCAAAAGCAGCATGACTTTTAGTGTCTATTCTTCACTATAGATGATACATTGATTCATCACTAGTGAAACCAAAAGATTAAAAACCGTGGGCAAAGCCTGGTGAGAGTACACCAAAGAAAGCAAAGACATTTTTGTCAGTAGGAAAGGTGGTGGCCATTGTTTTTTGGGGCTCTTGGAGTAGAATACTCAGATTTGTTAAAGGCATAACATAAAAGGCGATTTGTAACCATAACTGGGCTCTTTTATGCTTCAGTATTGGATTGACTGAGATTGGCAAACAAGAAACCAAAACTTTTTCATCAAGACAATGCTCCAGCCCTCCCAGCAGCAGTCACGATGGCAAAAGCGCATCAGTTGGGATTCAAATTTGTTCCTCATCCAGCAATTCCCTGGATTTAGCTCTGAGCGACTTCTATTTTCACAACATAATATTTGGCATGGTTGGCAGTCATTTTCATTAAATGAAGAAGTGACTGCTCCTGAAACCATGTATTTCATAGAGAAAAAAATCCACACCCCACTGACAACTTTGTTGTCCCATTTTACCAAACTTATCAAATGGGTACACCATTGTACAGCATTAAAATGTACTTAGTATAAAACTGACAGATATAAAAGTTGTTAGGTATGATACACTCGTAATTAACTAAAGGAACTTCATCACTGGTAGGACTTGTTTTGGAAAGGAAGATGACAAAAACCCACACTGGATTTTTACCTTGTTTCATCTACCACTTTGAATCTGTTTGGTAGATAATGTACATAATTTAATATGTCCACTTTCTAAAGTAAAACATATTTGAAATTTCATAATATGTTTTATTCCATGAATACACAGACACGATACGGCAAGTAACAACTGATAAGACTTTGTACAATTTCGGCTGAGATTCCCATCTGTCCAACACACTCATGCAGAGACTAAGGAAATAACTAACTTTCAATGAAAGTAGTGTATATCAACCTCAGTTCTGTTGTACACTCCAAATTAAAAATACACTACACAGCTTTATGTAATCATTTATTTGCATGTGCACTTTTGTTTCTAAATAGTCTCTGATGGACATTACATAATTCATATTCCATATTTATCTGAACATAATTGGAACAATATGCTCCTTGAAAGAAATAATTTTCATTATAAGAAATTAAAAACTCATGACAATGAACAGAACAGGGATCGCATTACATATAAAAACTTCTACTTTGTGCTTACTTGAAGTTCAAGTTTTCAACCAATGTGCAAAAAAGTTATCCTCAAATTGTGCCAAAACGGAAGACATTCTGTATTCTTGTTTTATAGTATTTCTTCTTTAACACCCTGCTCTACATAATCTATACAACATTACCCTATAAATTAAGTTTTGTAATAATAAAAAGTGAGACAAGTGATCGAGCGAGCAAGTGTAGTTGTGTATAATGCAAATCTTGAGGACAATGGCTTTGCAAGTAAGTGTAGGTCTGGAAATTGAGCAGATGAAATACTGGTCATGTCTTTGGTTGATGAATGCCACTTGGTAGAAAAGGAAAGCAACTTTTTGACAACAGCCAAAATCAATTTCATTGACATATTCTTATTGGAGAGACCAATATGTTGTGAACTAAGTGTGACACACACACACACCATTACATATGAAATCAATACAAGACTTTTAAAATGGTTTTATCATGAGGAAGAAAACCATATTCCCAACTTCCATTTTGTGATTGCAAGATTCATTTTTTGAGTGTTCAATATAAAACAAACTCCAACCATACTGCCTGGAGTTGTAATGATACTTACAGTGGTAGTATTCCTAAGTATTCTAAGAGAATAATCTACAAGCTAGCAAACTAAATCCTTCATATCGCACATCTAAAAACAATCTCTAATAATAGAGACTTTGAAAAAGGAGGACAAAGAATCACAAAGCAGAATACATATTATTACAATATCTTTTCTTTCTTCATTTTTCCTTATAACTAACCTATGAAATTCTAAAGTCTTTAACATACATCACAATTTAACCACATAATCAGTTCCGTACACGCATATCAGTCATCCATGTTTTCTGGCATCCGTACAAAGAGTTGCATTTTTATAATATATTTTCTATTTAAAGAGAGAGCTTTTCATGAAAAACTTGGCTTAAGTCTGTATTTATAGAGGTACAAACACTGATTAAAAAGTAGTTTAACCGATATGTCCGTTTCTGAACTCTACATCCCTTGTCTTTAACATTTCTTGGAAGATATACTCCCCCATACTGAAACTTCGTACATCAATTGGATTTTTAATTTCCAAACATACATAAATAAGTTGCATGGCTTTCAAACAAGGGAAGTTTCATGTAAAAATATTCACCCACACGCTTCCATCCTTGCATATCACCTCAATTAACGTATTATACAAATAAAACAATTTCATGGATCTTCTTGCATTGCTCTAAACATCATGATAATGGCACTTTCTAGACATTAAACAACAGCCAGTTCTCTGAAAATGTTTTGATTGCATTTACGAACACATTGAGTAGGTCTTCCATGCACAACTTATCAATTCAAATTCTGGTGGAATGATTCCACACTGAATACAAGCTCCATTTTTCTATTTATAAACTACTCAAGCTGTATTGGTAAACAAACTTTTATGCATGTTTACATGAAACCCGAAAATTTTACACATACATTTGCAGCACAAACATCTTTTACTACAAATATATTTTATATACTGCACAAGAATCCGCAAGACAACGAAAGAACAAACATTTTTTAAAAATTCAAGAAATCAGTTATACACTCCATACTTATTGTAAATCTTTAAAGAATTGAAATGTTTGTTAATAGATGCATCACAAACATCAGCAAGCTAGTCTTACAAGTTTCAAACTTAAAATTAAAACTCACTAACTAGTGCTTCATTGCAATTATGCATAAAACTGTTTTGACTCTTCTAGACAATTCTGTTGTCTACCAGTAATTTGTGGAGCAAGTATATTGTACCAGTGTGGATGTTCATAACTATTCAAAGTACACTTCGAAGAAATGGCTTCAGAGAAATTATATAAAGGTTAAATAATTTCACTCGATCACACATGAGATTCAAAATATTTTACAAACTAGAAACAATAATAATAATAATTACACGTCAAATAAGAAGACACTTAACAATGTGCTGAAGTAACTATTACCAAATTCAACATTCTAACAAGACTGTTTCAAATGCCTAATTTGGTTTCCAGGCAAGCCATATAGTAAGGGGGAGGTCTTCCTGCACTCAACCCACAGCAGGACTTAGTCCTCAAATACATCTCAGTTAAAATGATTGGTGTTGCGCATCTTTTATCTTTCTGGCAAAATGGCTTTGAGGAACAAAATGATTAGGTCTTTCTTAATAGAAAGAAACATAGATTCTGAATCTAATCATGTAATTAGCAACATCAAAAATATATTTGATAAAATGAAAGAGGAGTCATGAATTTTGAACATGTAAGTAACTTGTGTCTTCTTCCATTAATAGCGGGACTAGCAAATGTGCATCCCATTGGTCAGCGTAACAGTTTTTTATTCCAATCCCATATCAGAATTTGAATTAACAAACAATTATTCCACTATTATGAAGACTAATGCTGCCAATGTCTTTCCATGCAGACCCTACAAGTTTGTAACAGTATGAATAATAAATCAATAACAAACTAAAACAAGAATTTGATGCGAACAAATGATGACAAGAGAGATACATTTTTCTATTGTTTTTCTCCTTCACAATACAACATTTGGGTATTTCCCAAAACGGTTTTGAAGAAGCAGCTTGGATCCAGATTTAACTACAGCTAGCTGCCGAACTTTATTCTCATTTACATGGATTTGCATGTCCTTTTTCACATTCATGGGACGCAAAAGAAATGTGATATTTCTTCATCTGCTTCAGATCTTGTGTTAGTAGACAACGATGTTGTACAAGTAGGGGAAATTAATTATAATTATTATGGGTACTGGAAAATGATGACAATGATGAGGCAAGGTGAATGTTGTCATGTAGTACGATGAGATGAAGTAATTTGTCACTTGAAATTATTTTCCTCTTCATGTAGTTCAGTATGGAGCAAATCGATTGTAGCCACTCCTATAAACTGCAGCCTGAAATAAAGTAGAAAAATGAAATCATTTTACTGCAAACTATTCTGTGTGCACAAGTGCATCTTTGCACAACTATTTACATGTTCCTCAACATTCACATAAGAAGGGTAGACTTTACCAACACCCATCACACATTCTGACAGGGTAGAATTTTAAGTATACTTCTTTACCAAAGGGCATTCTGGTAATGAAGTAAATTTATTCACAGATAAATCTTAAATTGATGTGACTGTCTCATGAAATTAACAATAAAAACACCTTATGCACACAATATCCTTATATTACTTAGAACTTACCAATACTAACTTCTTTTTGGAAAACATACAAAAAATATTTGTATTTTTACTGAAATAAATTTAATTCCATACAAACTTATGAATACACAACTCCCCCCTCTTCATGAGAGGCAAATGAAGTTTTATTGTAAATATTACAAGTAACCTGATATTCATATGTGTAAAATCTTCAGGGATGAATACACATGAAAACTGTCAATAACATGAAAACAAGAAAGTAACTTACAACCATTTTCCACATTCAAAAACTAATGAAGGATATTTCTTAAGAGAACACACAATGGGTAAATGGTAAATGTTACTATCTGGAAATACTTACTCCATAACCAGCAACAGGACCTATGCTATGCCCAAGGTAAGGATCTGCATATTCACGGCCATATCTATAAAAGCAAATTAATTGATTCAGTTGCAATTCTAATAATAAGACAATAAACACCAAAAATACTGATTACAATGCCTGTTTGTGAGCTTGTTTCTTAAATAACAAAGGCAAAATAAAAAAAAAAAGACTTTATCGACATTAACACGACCAAAATTTGACAATTTTATATATTTCACTATTAATTTCAATATGTCAGTGGACAGTTCAACACTAAAACAAAAGTACGAACAGATACCCCCCTCCACACACACACCCACAACAATTTCTTCAACACCCTTTCCCATGAAAATCGTTTTATATATTGAAATGTTTTGAGATGAATGAGTGGGAGGGGGGAGGAGAGAGAGAGGGAGGGTGGATAAAGAGAGGACGGAGGAGAGAAAGGAGAGAGGAGAAGAGACGGAGGGAGGAAAAGAGAGAGAAGAGAGAAGACCGGAGGGAGGAGAAAGAGGAGAGAGAGAGAGGAGAGGACCGAAGCGGAGGAGAAAGAGAGAGAGACGGAGGGAGAAAGAGAGAGACAGAATGTTCTTTATACTTCTTTTGGAAACATTCCTGTAACTATTGATCCTAACAAAAATTAGAATAAAAAAGAAGATAGGTAAAATATTTTCTTAAAAATATTACTTTTTGATGAAGATTTGATTCTTTTGAACTTTTTGGGAACAAAACTATACGTACAGATACCCCCCCTAAAAATTCCTTTTATTAAAAATTCTTCATTTGACTTAAAAAGATAATTATAAACATGTGTTAATGCGCAACTTATTAAAAATGTTAGTGCAAAAGGCAGATCCTCATCAAGCTAATCATTTTTTGGACCATGGCCATTCATTTACAAGTTGCCTTCCATTTTAAACTTGCCTTATTCATTTGCAATGTTCCCTAAATTAGCCATACAGATGCACAAAATTGCATCTGATTTTGCATCATGAGCAATCTTGTCATCACTGGTTCTAGCATTCCATCCATGCCACCAGTCTAATACCAGTCAACATGTGGCAGTTGGTCGGACTAAGGTGCTATGCCATCTCCTCCATTTAGAAAATCTTCCTTTACTTTCTTTTTTGTGAAGCTAAATACACTTGTAAAAACATCTGCCCATCAGCTTGTGACACTACCTCTCAGAGGGCTTTTCGCCTAAGTGTGGTTGAAAGTTCATAATGAGCAATAGCTTTGAGGCTCTCATTTTTTCCAAGTGTTTTCTCAATTTGTGTTTCACGGTATCCAGATTAGGAAGTATCTTACCCACTGACCCATTGATGAAGAGAAATTTAATTTTAGCCGATCACCACTTTACAGTCTAATTGGACTGAGCCATCGTTTGGAAATACAAATTAAAAGCAGAAACTGACAATCACCAGAGTACTTAAATATCAGGAATTTTACATGCAGAACAAAAAGCTCAATGTATTTCATTCAAATGTCCTTTGAACCCTAATGTAAATTAATGCAAAGGCCAATTTAAAAAAAATGCACTGTTCAGTTGTAGCTTTTTACTTTCTTGATATCGAGGTAGACTCTAAAACAAAATTACAAAATGTTCCCCTCTCCCCCAGTGAACCAAGACGACAGAGCATTGATGAGAAAAGTCAATTGCACTCTTGTGCTAACAGAGTAGTAAAGAGGGAGATAAGCAGTAACAGCATTTTATATATTTTTATGTATTCAGACCTACATCCACATGACACATTGAACCAGAAAGTTTTTGTAAAGCATTTCTTATGAGGAATTTTGTCCTCAACTGCTCTTATAGACATTTTCACATCAATCTACACAAAACAAATTCAAGCATCTGCAACAAAACTCGCACAGATGAAAAATATTTCCTTCGTACAAGAAATGCAGTAGATGTTGCGATCTTGAATATTGAGGTACTCACCCAGCAACAGCAGCATAGCCCGCTACGGGCTGGGCAGCAGCGGCCGCTGCACCATACGCACGGGCTGCTACTGCAGTGTATGATGCTGCTGCTGCATAGCTTGCCTGTTGGGCAGTCGACAGAGGGGTTTTAAGTAGCGGGGTGGCAGCGGCAGCAGCAGCAGCCTGAAACACAGCAGACCAGGGGGCATGCAGCACGGCGTTCCAACCAAGCATCGCAACAGAGCACAGCATACAGCACAGCATGTTACTACAACTGCTCCTCGCTTTTGGAAACCTGCCATCTTATTCTGCATGGCTGTATATTATTTTTTTGAGATCACTGGTGTGATTTTAGCTAACCTTCTGAACTTATGGGATTTTTAGATTTCGTTACATTTAAAGTAGGCAGTAAAAATTAAATAATTCTCTTGTAGGGCATAAATATAATTTCAAAAGAAAAACAGAAAGAAGGAAAGGAAACATTGGCAATGTGAAGAAAAAAGTATAAGAAATTATTTATTAATGATAAACAAAAAGTTGCAATTGAATAAAAAAGAAATTTGTGATATTTTCACATTTCATAATATATAAAATTTATTTGACATCTGTAGAAGAAAATGCTGTGCCAAAATATTGTAACTTTATCACTCATTACATTTTCAAAAAAACAAACAATAGTGCAAAATGGCAAACAGCAACCTTCAACTGCAACTGACACCATCTTTTTCTTGATGATGATGACAGAAAACACTTTACAAGAACAGGGTTCTATCATTTGAAAGAATGGATCAGCAATTTCTATCTGAATTACAACATTGCCAAGTTATATAGCTCCTCAAATGAAGATAGATTAGTCGTATTTGGTATTTTAACAAAACAAAAATTACTACTAAAATGCTTCTTTCCACATCAGCATAATCATGAACGATTATAAAAAGCAATTAACAAGGTAACTTAACTTTCAAGTTCTGTGATTATCCACAATGAAGTTTTAACTTTTAACTTATTGGTCAATCCTATGCCACTCATAATTTTTCCATTAAGTCTCAAATCCCTACAGGACTCATATGAAATTATTCTTCGTATGCGAATCAAGATTAGATAGTTATTAATCGATTTCATTACCTGAAGCTTCAAACAGAACTAGGCTTTTGGTATTCATTATTGCAGCTTTCATTTAAAAATAATTATGTTATTAAGCATATTCTTTTATTCAATTAACTTGAAATTGAACTGATAAATTGATGCAGTTAATTTATTATCATTCCACAAATCTGCAGCTCGAAACAGCAATCATAACTTCTCTGGGGGACATTTAAGTACTTCCATTCCCTAATAAATGCATGTCTTGGCAGTGAGTAGAACTACTTTTCCACCTATATAACTACCATAACTAAGCCACCAATGACATGTAATTATCTAACAAGCCAAAAGTATCTTGTAAAAATAGATGTTAATTTTTATTTGTTACAGAAATAGATGAGAAGCCAATTTAATACTAGTGAAGACCAATTTCTCAGTAGAAATATACATATAGAAACAAAGGACTGAATTTGAAGTCTGCAATATAAATGCAAAATGATGTGAATTATAGAACTCTCAAAAACATTAATTTCTTTTTGACCTCATTCAAGATTTTAAACTTCTGGGCCAAAACAAGCAGAGAGAGAGAGAGACAGAC
>BOPP01000025.1:997549-1075441 GCA_017312745.1 Gryllus bimaculatus
AAAAGAATTGTGAGAAATTACATCAATTGTCCAAGCACCAGACAGAAAAAAAACTGAAAAGAAGGCCATTCACTCATTCTTCTAATTAACTAGCAGAAAAAAATGATAAAAGAAGAGTTTTAAAATTATAACAATTAATTTCTTCTACACACAAATACTTATTAGAACAAAAAGTGAATATTCGGAAAGTAACAAAAACTCCTAAATTGAAGTCTCTTTAATGTCAATACAAAAATAATCAACAAATTATTTCAGTTAATGTCATGCACAAAAGAAGAATATTATTTCCGAAGATGTCATTATTCCCACACATTCCAGGAGAAAAAAATGAAATAAAAACATACACAGGTAGAATACCTTTCAACACTAACAATAGAAATATTTATGAAACCGGTTAAAGTGGTTGATAATCTCCAGAATATCTGCAGTACCAAATAAAACTGTGAAGATAACTGTATGAAGCAAAAACATGCAGATATGTACTTATCTTTAATGAAGAAAAAAGCAACGCAGGCAGCAATTTAAAGCTGTTTCAAGTGGAAGCAAAGGTCACACAAAGCAGAAGCAGAATTAAGAGGTAATATGCCAACCATGGCCAAATGAACTATTTTAATTCATGGATCAAGAAGTAAGGTTCTTTCATTTAGTCAACACCATCGATTTTTTTTGTTACAATTTGTACACTAAGCCTTGGAAAGTGAAACAGTTTCAGGGAACATCTTGATAAAACAGTAGATTCACAAAGTGGTAAAGACTGCTCTAAGAAAGTTACTAAAAGAAAAATATATTTAAATCAATCATTGTCAAACTTTAATTCTTTTATCATTCAGATTCAGTGTTGATTGTTCTCTTGATGCCATTTACCCCAATCAACTTTCAAACTCAAAATACAGTATTGTGATTTGCGAACTGAAAATTTAATTTTAAGTTTCTCTTCCTACCCCCTAGGAATGTTTTATTTCACATTTTAAATTTAATATGGAAGATAATTCATAATTCTTTCTCTGATCAATCAAGGAAGAAAATTTGGCCATGCTAGGAATATACAATAAAATACTGGAATATGCCACTGATTCTTGTTACCTTTACAAGCAGCTCACAAATACATTGTTCTATCTATACTTCTACACAACCTCAGATTATGTTCAAAATTATTATTATTATTATTATTGAACAAATGTGTTAGTTTTTTTGCAACTCTCAACTTAACATTGAATTCTTAAATTAATTTGCAAATACCACTATTATCTGTTCACATAAATCATAATTATTTGTATTTTTGCAGCATGCTTTTAGAAAAGTTAACACAAAAGTTAAGTTGAGAATCACAAATCTACAGTGCAAAAAACTAAACAAAGCAATGCAACTGGAGGGTTTAGATATAGCAAAATTATCAAAAACAACAGACATTTACCTCATTTGCAGCATTCCCAGCCTGAAACAAGAAATGGCCTCTCAAACACATAAACAGACAGCAAGTAGACATCAAATAGTAAATATATTTTTTATTTTTAATCACCAATGCTTCCCCTTGATAACAGATAAAATTTACACATTCTTCAATCAATAAAAACTTACACATATTCACGAAAAAGATAGGAGAGGAAAAAAGGAAATAATTATAATCTTAAATTTTGTACAAAATAAATATGAACTTTGGTCAGAAAATCAAGATTCAGAAAAAACACATGAAATAATTTCAATGAATATTTTAAATAAAACTGATAAGTTCTTTATTTTTGCAGGAAAGCAAGACAAAAAGAAAGAAATAAAAAATCAACAACAACCATCAACAGAAACAATATCAGGGATGACATTTGTGACTCAAGATTTTTAAAACGAGTGGTTGGCCTAAGTCGAAATACTTCTGTTGTGTTTTGTATGTATAGTAGAATATTAATGCACTTTATCTTACAAAAATTTGTAACATCCCATACAGTTTAGTGAATTTGAAAAGAATGCTGCATTTTTTGAATACCAGCATTTAATGAAGATTAATTCAATTAGGTTCTTCAATAAAGTAGTAAGAATTCAGCTGATTGCACAAAAGCAAAGAAGAAATGTGCATAAAAAGGGCATGATTGTGTAAGCATACACCCAGCCACACACACATTTATTAGATCAATTGGTCTGAAGCAATAGATTTTTTCCATACACACAGATAAAATAAGTATATGCAGAATTTTATTGAATTAATATTTGATCTCAAGGAGTAACACAAGCAGCAAAACTGCAACATCCATTGGCAGGCCATGCCAGTGCCTTGCATGAAGCCCATGCGTTTGCCAACACGAGCAAGCACAGTCAGGCCTAGCAAGTCTAATACATTGACAGTGCATAAAAAATCCTGAAAAGGTAACTTTAATAAGAACTTCTGAAGAAAACAAGGAGTTATGACACTATCACAACTGCTTTGCAAATAAAACTATTATGAAGATGATGATAAAAGATTACAAAAATAACACTCGAAATTTTTTTCCTTAGAATCCTACAAAAAGCAGTGAAACAAACAAAATAATTTAGGAAATAATCACTGGGGAAAAAGAAAAGAAAAAGTGTATTTGTATTCTTTAGCATCAAGAAATGCAGTGATAAATCAATGTACACAAAAAAGGAAAGAAAAAATATTCTTTTAAATCATACTTTACAATGGTTTGTTCAATCCTTCCAAAAGATAAATAAAAAGGTTTACATGCACAATCACCCATTCAGACACCCTGTCTCAATGAATTCCAAACATATTTTGCCTGGACATCCAAATAGTTATTTTAGTATGTTAGGTGCACTGTTGACTTTTCAACAAAAGATGGATGATAAATGAAGAACAAAACATTTAAATATGTGCCTTCCAAACGTTCTCCAAGAACCCAGGATGGAGTTTATTTAAAAATAAAAATACAGAAAAAGAAATATTGTTACCAGGAAAACTAGAAATGAATTTTGTATAGCTACATTATAAGTAAGTGATGGATGAGAGGTTTTGTATAAAATTTGTTGCAATCCAATTGCACTTTTGTGACAAATAATTGAGATTTATTTCTGTGTATCTAGCCCTTTTGTAACTTGTGTGAAGAGTAGAAGCAAGTATACATTGTGAAAGCACAATTAGTCTATTCGAAGATAAGGCCAACACACAAGTTCACACCAGCGCAAATTACTTCAACTTCAACACTTCACAAGGCACTGTATTATATAATAATAATAATTTGACAGTAATCAATATAATAAACCAATTTTTTTTATAGATTTCACACATTTTGACCGTGACAAATAATTCTTAACTTCATATCAAAAATACATTCCAGAATACAAATGAACAAAATTTTTAGAAGCATGAATTACAAGACTGAATTAAATGCTCATTATGTTAATACCTGATGCACATACATATTTTTTTTATGAACAAAATATTTTCAACTTTGAATGATTTGGCAAGTTGTAAATAACATAAAAAACAAACAAACAAACATTTATACACAATGTTTTCTTATCAAGTTACATTCTAGTGATAACAAAATTATTCTCACCTGTAATCTGTAATTAGGGTCAGCAGTGGCTGCATGTGCGGCTAAGAAAGGATCGTAGTAGACACTACTGCAAACAAGAAAAAAGACATGGCAGTATGGGAAGTAGCAAGCCTCACTCAATTTCAACTATATTATTACTACAACAGTAGTGTGTCAAGGCAACAAACAAAAATTGTAAAAGTAAAGTTTAAATAGTATTCCCCCCACCCCACCCCTCCCCCCCCACTGAATATATTGCTGGAACCAAAATTGACAAAATGATTTCAGTTTTTAAAAGAAATTCATGATTTTGTGTAACTCTTATTCTGGATTCACATTCAAAAAGTGACTCAGTGTAATTGATATATCAGTCCACAAAAAAATTCTTTGGGTTTATGGTGTCACAGAAAAGGGACTATTCTTTAATAAGTCTTTCAGATGTTTAAGAATTCCTGTTGTATTAAAACAAATTTTAATTACATACATAAATCCATTTAAAACAATCATAATAAAACAAAAAAGAAATTTTGAGTTTACAAAAATATTTTAAATGTTTCCAATAATATGTACTATTATAACTGGGACACTTCTTCTCCACATTTTGCGGAAGAAAACTCCCTGTATAAATAGTCTGGATTCACAAATTTTTGAAGTAAGCAATAAATCTTCAATAAATAAATAAAATTTAATAAATTATACAAAAAATGAAACAACAATTTACTTCACAAAAAACAGTTATGTAGAAAAATAATCGAATTCACTGAACACGTCAATTTCTGATTTAAAAGTGAAACACTAATTTATGTATTCACCTGTTTTTATGAAGTAAATTGTTGTCACTTTCTTATACAATTCACTAACATTCATTTATCTATTAAATATTTATTGCTTTGTCAATAAACTATGTGGATAGTACTGTTCTGTTTGTCCAGGGTAATTCTAGAGCAGCTGAACAGCTTTCAATGTGGTTTTCACTTAAAGGTAGGGTGTTTTATCTTTGGCTCTTTTCAAATTATTATTTTCTCTTACATTAAGAAAAGTGTTGTCTTTTTCATAAAAATCTACGATTTTAATCAGATCTTAATGAAACTTTCAACATTTGACTATCGAAACAAGAGAAAAGTTTCATGAGATTTTACAAAAATTACACCTATCCCTCTTTCTTACCCTTAGAGCAAAATTAAATTTTGCTCTAAGGGTAAGAAAGGGGGTTACATTTATTTTTATTGTCCAGAAACAAGGGGCCATCTCAGCATTTGCTCAAAGGACATGTCCGGTGAGTTTGCAGAGACACATTTGCTTTCAGCTTACCACAGCAATGATGATCGTACAGAACATGGCAGGGTGGGTGGGGGTGGGGGGCATAGAGGGCCAGCTGAAGCAGAATAATTATGAAATACCTGGGTAACGCATCAGCAAGTTGCAAATAACGAGATTGTGTGGAATGCAGTTATAAACTTCATGGCACACATTCGTTGCATTTCTTTATTGTAATTAGGAAATAACTTACAAGATTTTTTAACTAACTTACTACGATTTTGCAATAAAGAATAGAAGATAAGATAGAATTCACAATATCATTTGTTTAATAAAAATATAGAGAAAAAAATTGAAATGGTTTCAAAGCCAAAACAGACATTTTACTATATATATATAAAATGGTTTGAGGTCATGGTAGTTTTCATAATTAAATTATTGAGGGTTCATTGATTTCTACGTTAACTTAGAAAAAGGAGGAATGGAAAATAAACCTGATGTACATTTCTGAAAATCAAAACTTAAAATACATACATTAAAATCATATCAGCACTATTTGTAGAGCAAATTGCATTTTTGATCATCTTTGAAAACTCTAATTATTACATATTTTTGACACACATAAATATTCAAGTTATTTCTAAAACATCGCACAACACAATATTAGTATCAATTAGAGGTGCACATTTTCATAATATACTTCATGCTCACACATTTTACTACATGTCCAAAGAAAGAAGGAAACTGAAATAAAAAAAAAAAACTCAAAATACATAAATAAGCTTACATTTCAAGCAACTGAAGGAATAGCGAATATGAATATAGAATGGATCCAGCTTATTAAAGTTAGGAAAAAAAAGCCCAATTTTTTCTAATTAACTTAATTCAAATCTCAAAAATGCAGGAGTCTTCCTTCCTATGGCCAGTGTGGAAAATCTTCATACTGATTTTGTGATGGCACAGATGGACCTTTCTGTACTTCAAATTCTCTACTAGAATAATAAAATGAAACTAACAAATGTTTTATGGGTTCTCAAATGTGAGAAAGAATTCCATATAGGTCTGAATCAAACATTCTACTGAACCAAACCACTTTGGTTGACAATTCCTTGCAGAAAATTATATAGGCAAACCTTTTCCATAAGTTAAGAATAAGACTCATTGAACTACAGGCTGAGACAGTTTAGGTCTCCCATTCTAAACATATTTTTTTTAAAGAATATATATTGTGAAAAAATGATGATTGTTATGGAAAATATAAAACCGTAAGAGAGGAAAGGAATTGACAAAAAATTATATTTATCAAAATTCTTTGCATTACCACCAAATTATATTTACCAAAATTCTTTAATAAAAATATAGAAATCAATTAGAAACTTTTTCAAAAAAATGAAACCAAAAAATTAAGCAGAATTTTATTAAATGAAACTGGATCTTCTTCTTCTTACTTTTTGTAAACGAGACATAGTATATACAGGATCTTTATTTTATCTTGCAACCCATGGGGGGGGATCTGCCCCTGTTTTGGCATTTTGACAACTGAGTGAAATATCTGTAGTATTTCTACCACTTTTAGTGATCCTCCGCAACTGGCGTACACTTACTACGTCCTTCAACATTAATTCTTTCTGGTTTCATCCATCCTTGTAAGAACCCATAAATAATAATAATAATAATAAAAATAATAATAATAATAATAATAATAATAATAATAATAATAATAATGACAAGTAGCATGAATTTGTCTGTAATTTTTGTAATAATTTGGACAAATTGTCTGTTAAATTGAAAATAAATAAATAAATAATAACAATAAAGCTAACCCCATGGCACAGGCAGCTGCGGCAGCTGTAGTCTGTGCCGAGGAGGCTGCAGGTTCGAGTCCTGCTTAGGAATGGTTGTATATGTGATTGTCCTTTCCACTTCTCGTCATCATCCAATCACCTCATAATTCACAATTCAAGGCATAATAACCTTGTCTTACCAAGGGACACAGCCAAAAAGCTGACCCCCATAATTACACATGTTAATTTCTCTCTATAGAATATGAGTGAGCTCGAAAGAGAATGTGTAATGAAGTCAGAAATGGCCAATACTCATCATAATGATACATCATAATGATGATGATAACGATAATAATAATATTGATGATAACAATAATAATAATAATAATAATAATAATAATAATAATAATAATAATAATAATAAAGAGATTTGTGATAATGTTTCAAAGTATTTCTTTCTGATTTCTCTTTGTGCTGACTTTCATTAAATAATAATTATTTGTACGTCGCAGTTAAATCGATTGGGAAATACAAAATTCCAATACTTTTATGGCTGAAAAACCTAATATCGCATACAACCACACACACTCACTCCTAAAGTTACGGCAAAGGATCTCATATCACACCCTTCTTTTATTTAAGCCCATAGTCCAGGGTTTTTGCCACCTAACTGAACCACAAGGACTAATACGTTCATGTACTTTGAAATAATTAATGATACATTTGTATACATAATATTTTTTTTTTTTTAAATCTACAGACCCTACGTATGAAACTTAAATAAGCTGAATTCATCTAATTAGATGCTAAAAATGACAAGAGGAAATATAATTTTTAAATACTGCAGCCAGGCTTTCAACTTGTATTCAATTCTAAGTTTGGAAGGTGCAACATGTGCAATAACCCCACATTTTAGATGAACAATCTTCATGAATTTTGCTTATTTGGTGATTTTTTCAGTGAAATATATTTAGTTTTTCCAGTTTCAGAAAAAATGTGAATTTGTCCTTTTGTGAAAGAAGACGCCAATTTTACTAAGACTGTAGTTTCATGCCTGGCAGCCAGCAAAGAGTTATCAGTTGTTCACTGAAAGAAGACGAGAGTCAACAATTGGCTATTTAAAATGGTCATTTGCTGATCAGATGTGTGACAATTCCTAACTTCTTTAATAGTAACACTATATTATTTTCAATTATTTTGATGTATTTAAGAATAATTCTCATTCATTGGATTACTAATTTTCCACAATATTTATGACATTAAGATGGGGTTGCTAGTGAGTACAAAATCACTATTATAATACAATTTTATTTTCTGCATACTTTCTTGAACGAAACACATTAGCTTCTAGGATTCAGTTCTGTATGAAGTAAGCACAGTAATTCACGACGGAAATTCTATTCGTAAGTCCTGGAAAAGATGCGTCGTACTCACGGTGTGTATCCATGCAACGCGGTCGCAGCAGCTGCTGTTAGCGGGGTGGGATGTCGAGCAAACGCGGCAGCTGCGGCTGCAGCAGCAGGGTATGTAGCTCTTGCGCGACCCCGTTGGATTGCTACTCCACGTAATGCTGCAGCTGCTGCTGGTAGGCGCACCCGGGATGTTAACGTAGTGAGAAGAAGAGAGAGGAAACAAAGAAAACAAACCATGCAACAAAACACATCACAAGCATTAGCCTGGGCCTTGTGTCACTAGGCTGAGGGCTAGCAGCAAAGCAGGTACCATGGTACGAGTTACGTATATGGTTCAAGGCCGGGGGGAGGGAGAGATAAAGAGACGGGGGTTAGGAGGAGGAGAAGAAGAAGAAGAAGAAGGGAAAGGTATAACAGATCAAGAAGCAGAGTGCTGTTCAATTTATTTTTAATCCAATGAATGCAATAGGCAGCCACTGTCACTGGGAACGCATGTTACGAATTGTTCTATAAGGCAGTAAGGCAAGCCTATATATTTCAAATGACATGAACCATTGTTTTACAAATTAAAAAATTGAAATGAAATAAATTTTGAATAAGTAAAAAGTATGAAATATAACATCATTTAATTATATCTTAAATTGGCTTCGGTGCTTCAAAAGTCATAGTTAATTTAAAATAAAAGTTAAGAAAAATTATTTCTGAAAACTATGAGGTCCTCTAATAAGGTTTTTCTAAAGGAAGTGGATGTAGAACACAAAAGTGGGATTAGAGGATTGTTATATTGCACAGACCAGAACATGCTGCTAATTCAATGTTAGTTATTGCATTGCACCACAAGTCATGGCTGGGTGTGTTCAAGTTGGCTAAGTTTGCTCTGTTTTTTCATCACCAAATATAGACACCACTATCCCACTACAACTAACACTACTACCACTAGTATTTTTCCCCTTCTCATTCTGTACATTTATGCTGACAAAGTGATTTTGAAGTGGATATTAAATTTTCAATTAAATTAGTTGGAAGAAAGATGAAAAAAGGAGAGACTGTTTATAGTCAATGGCCTTCTTGACATGAGCTACTTTACATTTTAACAAACAAAAATGAAATTAAATATATAAATAAATAAATACGATTTTAAAAGTAGCCAATGCTCTTTCAGTATCTCAGTAATTCTTCCTAGTAAGGCAGGTGCACTAACCATGTGTCTACTTCACAATTTCATTTAATTTTAATTACTCTGGTCAAACTTGCTAGAAAAGAAAGAAAAAAAAATACCCCTTGCATTTAATATCTGAAGAGAAAGTGCCAATAACAACTTTAAATAAAAAATGTCAGTAGTATAGGTAATACGTACTGGCAAGAACAATACAATCTCAATGTGATTTTGTTACATGAAAGCATGCACCCACATTCCAAATGTGCATTTTGAAAACAAGAAAAACTCAAGCCACAGCTGAAGAATAATCATCAGTACTTACTTAATATTCAAGCCATAAAATGCATAATTAAGTTTCATGACAAAGAAACAGAGCAAGAGAGCCAACTGTATGTAAACCGTAACACCCATGCCATAAGGTACAATAGACTGCTACAACTAGTAGCACAGCACGGCACAGCACACACACACACACGAGCCAGGGTACCTCCGGCGTGCGGTGCGTGGTGTCAGCACCAAGGGCGCAGCTGGCGCTGTACTGGAGGTGGAAGGGGTACCAAGGGGAGAAGCCGTGGCAGCTGCAGCAGTTCCCCCCAGCCAAGACCACGGCACTGCTGGCAGCCTGTAGCCTAGCTGACACAAGGGAGCACTCTAAAGAGTCTTATTCCCTTACATACTAAGTATAGCACAGAGATTAATTCAAAATATTCCCTAATTTTTGTCCAACCAAACAGAATTTTGAGACTGTATTTCTAATTTCTTTATGAGAAATGCATTTTCAATAATTGCATGTAAAAACAACAACAACAACAACAATAATAATAATAATAATAATAATAATAATAATAATGAGAACGTGCACAAAATTCTGCACAGTTAGCACATAAATAAATAAAATAAATTTTAACTGTTTCTCTATTATCTTCGATACATTAATATCAATACTTCCTCCAAACAGTTTGTCTATTTATGTTTTTATTAACACACCTAGAAATAAAATGAATTCTTTTTTTAACCAATTAAATAAACAAAAATGATTCAAGATGCATAATGTTAGAGATCTAAAATCTATATTCACACAGTATTAATATGGATGCAAAATACATGCTAATGTTAAAAGATTTTATCTCAAAATTGGACAGCATTATAATAAACCATGCCCGTATTCTTTTAGTATCGATTCTAGTATTTTCAATTTAACTGTAATTTGAATAACAGCTAAATTATTCACTATGAAACAATTATGAATGTTAACAATGAACAATTTTTTTAACAATATTGAAGATGAATTCATGCCTAATATAAATTGCGACTTTAGATCATCACTGGATTATAATAATATACACACACATTACAAAAGTAACATACATAATTAAGGAAACTACACACAAATATTAACTATACCATTTTCAAATGGAAATTATTTGATTTTCTTTTGTTGTGGTAGTCATTTTTATTTTTTATTTTATTTTATTTTTATTTCTTGTCCAGTCCCTTTTTCTTTGAGTAGTTCTACTAAGTTTTAATTAATTAGTAATTTGCCCTTGACTGAAAATTTTATAAATTAATTTTCATGACTCGTATGCTCAAATAAAATTTGCATCATCCGATATATTTTTTGAACACAAATTAAAAAACGAAGAAGCATGCTTAAATAGAAATAAAATTATAATAATTCTTTAATGATATAGCATGCAGCATTAAAAGTAGTAACAAGACTTTGCTCTTAGAGGTACAACTTACCTATCAAATGTGAAACCTCTAGTTAGGGTAGGAAATACACACATACCCAACCCACATACGCAAACATTCAAAAGAGAGTGAAGGCTCTCACTGACATTTCTCTCCATGCTCATGCAGCACTACAGGAATTTCATTGTTCATACAAACAACTATGTAACAGGCCAAAACAAAACCTTTTAGCAGAATTTATACTTTTTACCTTCAAAAACACTAATATTTCTCAACATCCTTCAAGTAAAGTGTATTTACAATTTTGTTGTTTTATTCTCTATTCATCTTTGACAAATTATAGCCTTGTTACCATGCTGTTTGGATAACAAATTCCATAACTATGGCTAAAGCAAGGTACAGCTAATAAGCTAATCTAAATTAACATGTGTTGTGTGGACTGGCCCCCACCAATCTGGGTGACCTCCAGACCTACCCTCAGGCCACTGCACGCACACTGGAACAACACAAAACACACAGGCACGCCCTTAGCATCACCGTAGCCATCAGGCAGGGGTAGCATAGATAAGATTGGGGTTAGGGATTGGAAAGGGTATGAGAAGAAGATTCAACCTGCATCCTACCACCTACTACATGTTCCCAGACACTCAAAAATTTGCATGCAGCTGTTACATATACATGGCTGTTTGGCTTAATTACCAAAATATTGCCTTTATACTTAAAAACAGATGTCATCAGAATCAATACTTTAAAAATTAGAATTTACACAATTTACTGGACAATATTTTCATACAAAATATGAAACGTCCAATTTTAATAAATTTTCTTCTTTTTTTGACCACTGATTTTAAAAGAAAATATTCTTGAAGAAAGAAATATAATAGAGTGATCATAAATTTTAAAATAAACTGCATTCAATATTTCTGTTAGCAGAATACAAAAAAGTTTTGTAACTGAACTACAAATCTTACTCTAAAACAAGAACAAAGGACATGAAGGAGGGTACATTTGTTCATATTGAGCATTCTACACATTTCAGATGATTATCAGAAGTAAAACAATTTCTAAGCATATCAGAATGGTTTCACTGAAACTGTGCCAAAGTAATACAAGGATAAGCTCATGCAGAACAAACATATCCATGGTAACTATACAACAACTAGAGCAAGGACACGACACCAGGCCTTAAAAAAAGCTCAGTGCAATAGAGGCACCACAAAGCTTTGACTTGCTTAAAATAATTTAGCAAAAACGTAAAGAAACCAATTTAAAAAAATCAGAAGGCACAGAGACGTATCTATACTCTTTAACTTTACATGCAGAATGACATTGTTACAGATTTCTGCTGAATTTTCAACAATTCTCTAATTTTAAGGTACTATATAATCACTGAATTGAAATACAAACTCTTTACAAGCAACAGAAAATGCTGCCTCCAAATATCTGACTATCTTTGGAAAAGCACAGAGCAATGAGCACTGAACAACCTCGTTTGTTCACCCAAATTGTTTTTCATTTCCGAGTTAAAAGACAGTTCTCAACTCTGATCAGAATATAACTACTCTGGTTAGTTCGTTTAAATCTGAAATACTTCATTACATCTGGGCAGATAACTTGTGCTCCTACGCTCTTACTGCCCAGTCGGTAAGGTTTTCTTATGTTGAAAAAATTAATAAAAATTTAATAACATCTGCTACAATGAAAGATCCAGCAACAAAACCATTCACTACTGTATATGCATCCACATAAAAATAACTACAAAATGTGAAATTGCAAAAATATAATATGCACTAATAGACAAACAAATACATGCACTTACATTGTGGGATTTTAAATTTATTAAACTAGAACAAAATGTGTAAGGACAAGAAAGCTGCAAAGAAAACTAAGCAATGGTGCAAAGTACACAATAAATGTGATAGTAAACCTATTTTCAACATCTTAATAAATATATATATATATATATATATATATATATATATATATATATATATATATATATATATATATATATATATATATATGTTTTTGGCATATAAATATATATATATTTTTTAATGTTTATGGCAGATCTTTGCACTTATCTGTACCAATTTGCTAAATGTATATATTCCATTACCGACTGAGCATAATAGACAAAATAAGATTACAAGGCTCTTGTTACACACAATGTGAATGAAGAGAAAGACAATGTCCCATAGCTGACATTTTCAATGAATTTATGATAAATGGCAGAGGAAAACCATTTTATAAATCAAAAATGATTCATTTTTCTCAAGAATATTGTAATGCAGGCGTGTTATTGAGTGTCAGTCTTCCTTTTGCTTCTAAAACTTCCTACTCCTACCAAAAACAATGCTAGCAAATGACATAATACAGAGTTCAGCATGGGACAGCATGTGAATGATTCAATACTCAAATTTCTCTTTGAATGTACAGATAACATTTAGGTAGTTCTCACATATTCATAGATACAACAGCATTTTGAAAAGAGTGTACAGTGCTAGGAATCTAGCAAACACCCATATTTGCCAGTGAAGTTAGCATAAATATCACCACAGGAAGCTAGATGGCTAATCTCGTAAAGTAAGAATGGTAAACACCCTAATGCAAAAATATTTTAATGACTAAATCTCCTTTTATGTTTTGGTGAATATAATATATCAGATGATCAAGAAACTCAAAAGGTCAGCTTCCTACAGTGATAATTACATAGAGAATTCAGCAACACAAAACAAAACTGGGGAGAAAATTGAATGGAAAACAAAATAAAACCACACTATATTTATGACACTGGATAAAACAAGAGGAGCGAACATCAATCATCAAACAACCCAACACCAAGAGAAGTCAAGTGGGCACTCTCACCAAGTGTGGGCACGGTCCCATTCCTAGTCAGAAAAACTAAACGAATAAAAACAAACAAACCAGGTAACAAGCTATATCAAGTACTGCAACCTCCTTTTTGTCAAATTTTGGTAATATGGGGATGTTTTAATAAATAAAAGATGTATATTGTTCAGCTCATACAAGTAAATACTAAGATCTACATATTTCATATATATTATTTACTTTCACATATCAATAAGAAAATAAGTTTGAAGCAAGTGATATAATGGAATGTTATAACACTAAGCAGTCAGTTATTATATCTTTCAGTATATAGTTAAATCAGTTTAAATGCATAAATAGTGGTCCACTAACAGCATGACATTTTTGCAATAATGGGTATTGCATAAAAACAAATCGAATTACTACAATGTTGTTCTCTTTAATTTTACAAGGCTACATACATTATGCCTACAGAACATACTAAATTATTTCTTTTATAGTGGACAACATTTTCCCTCTTTGCCAAACAGCTTCATCACAACACCAAACTTCATGCATGAAATTAAGTTAATACCTTCAAATTTAATATAATTATTATCTTGGGCATTGTCCCACCAAATACATATAAATAGCAATTAAATAAACAAAACTTACTTTTACCAAATTACAAAAATGTTTATGCTATTCACAACTCTACAATCCCTGGAGAAATTAGTAAATCTTTCAGGCCAACTTCTCTTTACATGTGGGGAAAATGCCGAAGACTGAATCAACCTTCACCACTTGATAAGAAATTAATTTTCTGCCATCTAATGATGTCCCTTACACCCAATAATACAATGGAAGCTACAAAAAGGACATCCACTCACCGTTAGGGACTGTGGGCGGCTTCTTTGTTTGTACACGTGCAGTCGCATTGTTCACCTAAAGACATCATTAAAAAAGGTTTCAGCAAAATAATACTAAGGACAAAATTTTACATAAGAAACAACAAAACATGACTCTACTTTAGTGGGCAGTTGCTTAGTAATGGGTAGATATTTATAATTTTGATTATTAAAAACTGCATGAATTATAAATTGACAATAATTGATAAAACAATTATATTCACAATTCCAAAATTATGAAAAAAAATTTAAGCACACTGCTGGTATCACTTGAATTCTTATAGAGAACAGTAGGTGACTTACACTCTAAACTTATGTCTAAATGAAATTAGCTTTAAAACTAATCTAACAAGAAATCCCCAGTCGGAGCGGAGCCATGCAACTGTAGGGGAAGTCATCACCAGGTGCGCATGTGAAGACACACGATAAGCACTATTACCAACCTGGCCAGCTCAGAGTTACATGCACTCTTCACATTCTACACCAGCAAAGAGCAGCACCATCAAATGAAACAGCTCACAAACTAGGAAAATCCACTTTTACATGAGCAAAGAATCTGCTTGAACATTTCTTAACACAGAAAAATATTTATATTATGATACATTTGCTGAAACAGCATTCATTTTGACGCATGTGCAACAACCTAAATATCTTCACAGTAAGACAAGTAAGCTGAATGTACTATTATACAAGAATTTGCATAGATTCTATGGAGTAGCTCAACATTGAATAGGCAAAATCAAACCAAAGAAGAAAGACTGACATTCAAAGCTAGAAATTACATACATGCAAAACACACAAAATAACTAACAAAAATATTCTTTTTGAGCAATCAACAATCATAAATTAATCTATCCAACAATGTTGAAAAGCAAATCAGGTCACATAAATGTTATTTCAAGAGTGCATGATTTTCCATAAATCAATTTTTTTTGAAGAAATATATATATATACACACACATATAAAAAATGTGCTCAGCTTCATGGCCAGATTGGTAAGAGTGCTACAGAAAAATTACCCACAGAGGGCTATCATCTTGCAATATGCTAGAAATGCAAACCAGATCAGTCATTTAGTATGGGTTCAGAAAAATGTGTCTGAATGAAGCACATATAAATACACATTGGTTGGAATACAAAAGTGCTTTTAAAAAATAAAAAAAATAAACATCTATTTAATTTTATAATTTTCATTTTAACACACATAAGAACTTCAATAAATTATATAAGAAAATCAATGACTGAATCGTACTATGTGCTTCATCCATACATGAATAGTGTTCTGTGTAAGTGTTCTGTTCCGTTCATCAAAAGCATACAGGATCATACGTACATAATGGATGTGTTTGTATGCAACAGTTCAAGCCAGCAAAAATCTGCACTCTACAGAGAAACCAATGTGAATACATTTTGTGTGCAAGTTCAAGTGTTGGTCAATGGGGTAAAATGTTACTAGAACATTAATACAAAATTTTCTTGACATTCATTTTTATTTACTACAAGTAACAGGTAATGCAAAAATAATTTTGGCAAATATACAGGAACTCCAAACTTACTCAAAGCATACCATGACCAACACTTACTCCTGACAAAAGCTGTTTTCTCTCCACACACACGCAAGCCACGTCTGGCATCCACAATCCAAGTTGCATCAACAAGATCAATCTAGGACATTCAGTAAAGTTACACAAGAGAATGTCTACAAAGCCAAGAGATGTGTAGGCGAGTGTAAATGTGTACTGAAAATGTAGTAGGGCTAAACCCAGAAAGTTGACAAGTACATGAATTCGTTTGTTATATTGACAAAAAGATTGTACAAATGAAACATTAAAATACAATCTCATTATACAAGTTTAAAAAACCCAACAAAACAAAAAACTTACTGTCAATATTGTAAAATTTCTTGCTAATGTTACATAAAAATAATGAAAACAAACTTTGAACTTAATTAGTAAGTTTCCAGTACTAAAATTTCACATTTTTATCACTAAGATACAGTATTGAAATATTTCTCCATTAAAATCTTGTACAGCTTTTATATATCTTTGCAAGATTCAATTGCACAATGCATGAACAAAAACTTGATCATCAAAATTTATTATCAAAGTCTCAGTTTGTGTATGTGGGTAGGGAAGAAGGGAAATTGTATGTAGTGTTGTGAGAATGTATGTGTGCATGTATGTAATGGCATGACACGAGAAGTAACAAGATTACATTATTCATTACGTCATATGCTAGTACCTTGCAGCGAATGACCGATCCATCTTACCTCTGTCGCTCCTTCTCAGGGAGAAGCAAACCGTACGTACTACAACTTTTTCATCGGCACTTTTTATTTTATTTGGCCGTCTAGAGAGGTAAGAGTAGAACAATAATAATGTTGAATTGCTGCATTCAAAGAAGACAATGAGGTTACCTTACAATCTAAAAAGCAAGCCACAACGAATGGAGCCTAGGGCACATAAGATGAACCTATTGCGGCTCCTTTCGCTGTGACATCTGGATCTCTTAAAAACTACACAAGTACTTAACATAAGCTTAACAACTTATAAGTAATTGGCAAGACTCCATGCAAATGATTCATAGTTGTAATTTAACTATGAATATAGTTGCATGAAGTCTTGCTCACAATACATAGCATTAAAACACTTTAAAACTACAATTCAGCAAAGGAATGTCAAAATGCACTGAGAAAAAGATACTAGGTGTGGGAAGTAAGTTACTTCAGCAATCTAAAGATTTCTGATTTCACTAGGAAGGGAAGTTGTAGTTGTAGCAATTTAAAAAATATATATAAAAAAGATAAAAAGCAATTAATTACAAGCCCAAGAAAAATAAATAGCAAGTGAGGTTATTGAAAATGCTTCAGAATTAATTTTAGTGTGAAAGTATTTTTCTTGCTTCAGTATGAAATTAAAGCTCTACTTGAGGAATGGTCAGGAGAAAAATGAAATTACATTTAGGAAGAATCAACAGGAAACTTTAGGGAAATCAAATTTAATGTAACGGATAGTAAAGGATTTGCTAATGTAGGGAAAAGAAATTGATGGAAGGAAAAATTACTTGTTCTAACTGTAAATGCAGACAATCACATTCAAGGCCCATAATCAATCCAATCAACACGGCATCATTATAATATCCCAGCCACCAAAAAGAACTTCCTTCTGCTTTTGCTAGCTTCTACAAGAGCCACCAATAATTACAACTCAGGGGAGAAAGGAGGCAGAAGGTACAACTGTTACACTCAATAAACAATAACAGTGAATTTGACATTGCTTTGCTGACTTGAAATCAGGGGAAAAGGAAAGGGGGAAAGCATAGAACGTGAAACAAATGGAAATAGGATGTAAAACTTATTTGGAACACAGCTTGTCATTCAGTCTTCCCTAAATCAGGAATAATACCAGTATTTAAAATATAGAGATGAAAGGACATTGTAAGTTTTAAGAATCATCCCAATTCCACAAACAAACCATTTGCCAAGCATAAGTTGAAAAAACAACAAATCAGAAACAATTTAAAACTTACAATTACTCAGCTTTAACTTAGAGACAGCCACACACAATTTTTGACACTTATCATTCAACTTGCTTGCCAATGTTTGGGAAAACTTCACTCATACCTTTCCTCGTTTCCTAATAAAATACTGGGAAAAACACTTGGGAGAAAAAAAAGGGAGCAGAAGTATGGTGTCTGCTGAACTTCAATACATTTCTATTAATCAAACTCACAGACAGGAGAAGTCACTAATTCTTTACAACGGACCACATTAACATTTCTAATATAATTTTGTTTACATTTCATTTTTATATCTGATTCTACTGAAAAATTTACCATTCACATAAAAAAGTGGATTAAAATTAATCGAATTAATAAGGATAGCCAAATTTTGGCTGCAATTGTTTCCTTCTCCCACAAGTAAAGGTGAGGCATGCACTCCAAAAAAGAAAACAACAACAAAATAATCTGACAGAAAATACTGTTACTCAGGCATGCAGCAGAGTGTAAAAATGATATCTTGGCATGCTTCATCAAGAGAAGTTTATTGAGCTGCAATAAATTAACACACTAATCCAACAAAGAAGCTATGTAAAAATAAAATAAAACAAATTTCCCTCCACAATTGTGCTAATTTGGTAACAAACACACATAACAAGTGGCTTGTTCATTTTCTCAGAAGTGGTTCAATAGAAGCATATGGTTAGATAAGGCCAATCCATAACGCAACCAACGGCAACTGTTGCAACAATGCACAAATAAAACTCAAGCTGTACTAGTCACAATGCACAATTATTTACAACAATGTGCTGTGGCTAGTTCTGTGACAATGCTGCTACTTTTATCCCTTAGCACAAATTGGGACATTGGCTCATGAACACCTACTCAATAATACTAACACTAGAAATTTCTATGCTGAATAATTCCAATTCCTAATGCAATGAAACTATTTACATTATGTTTGAATAAAATGAACACATACTTTGTGTGATTAAAAACTTATTTTCCGTCAAACAAATAATTCCTTAGGTGTATCTTCTACACACAATATTACTAGCTGCATGCCATGAAAAATCCTGAATAAAGAATATCTGGTACACCAATGTAACCTAATTAAAGTTGGGGCAACTTACGGTTTTGCTTTCTCGCTAAAAAAGTTAAAAGTGACATAGGGCCATTCTACTCTTCCCTTCTCACTGCTGCTTTTCAGTAAATCATACCAATTTAATCACAGATTTTTTTTACTACTTATTATCTCTTGAAAAGGGACAAATGTGTACAGAATCTATGAAGGTACAAACTACAGCTGGTAACAAAAGACAACCTCAAGCTTTGTTCCTAAAGGCCTGAGGTACAGACAGGCTCAGAGAAACCATACAACTGCAAAAACAAGGAGAGGAAAGGGTGAGTAAGAACACAGGAATAAGCAAACGTTGGAGGGGCAGGTGAGGAGGTACAGCAGGAGGTGGAGATTAAAATTGGAGAAATTTAATGAAACGGGGAAGGTACAGAAAACATTTCTTTTTTTTTATTAATAAAAAGGGAGTTTTCTTTTCTCCCCCCCCTTTTTTGTGAAAAGGTCCAAATTACAGAGGAGGAACTTGCAAAGGATGTGGCAACAAACATTGCAAGAGGCCTTCTCTCTACAATTTCTGACGATCATTTAGAACATGCCACATCATTCCAAATGTCCAGAAACAAACAAGGACTGCTTGACAATGCTGTGCGCCTCATCAGCAACAGGAGAATGGAATGAAGAGCTAGGACCTGTAATACATAGCAAATTTCACAGGTTCTTCTCGAGTCTGTAGGTGGTAACTCAAAAGAACCTATGAGGGGTATAGGGCAAAAAAACTAAGGGATGAATGAGGCTAAGGAGAAGGTGTGAAGAGCTATAGAACCTGTAATACATAACAAATTTCACAGGTCCTCCTTGAGTCAGTAGAGGTAATAACTCAAGTGAACCAGCTTAGGGGACAAAGGGACAAAATAATTAAGGAGGATCCATTTGGTTTGTTATCCAGTTAAAACTGAGTGCTACCACAGAAAAACTCTGTTGTAAAATCAGAGATCATGCACACCTCTATCTTTCTTCCCTCAACCACGGTGCCGTGTAGCCTCTCTCGTGCGCGGTCCGCATCAGCACTATTTGCGAATGTTACAAAACCGAATCCCTGCATGCAGACAGACAAAACATGCATTAAAAAACTGGCGTCGCTCAAAAAACAACGTGCAACAAAAATTAACATGTATGCAATATAGAGCAGAGCTTCTTGAACTTTTACATCACAACTCCTCCTTTTTAAAGAACATCAAAACATTATACACTTTCTTTTAAGTTCTCTACTGTTATGTACAGTTTAATACATTGAAAATCATAACAAACTGCTGCAAATTATCATTCAAGATTTGAAAACATTAATGGAATATTTAAATATACAATTCTTTTCAACTCTAAATTTTGCATTTTGGCTCCTCGACTAGTACCATTCTCATTTTTTTTAACTGTTATCACTTTTAATAATGGTTCACATAAGAAAGTTCTTCAATAAATAGCAAGACATAACCAAAAAGGTAGAACATAAAGCTTTAAATTTTCTCCTTGCCCACAGCAAATTTTTCACTTGCTACAAAATAGCTTTTCTCTTCTTCATTACTACAGCTTCTTCAACTGGCCAAGTGATGTCCAAGGAGTCGTGTCAAATAGTTTAAGAAGCCCTGGTATAGAGTATTTGTAGTATTTTGTTCTTTGTTGGAAGTTCATTAAATATACATATATTAAGAGTAATATATATCAAAAATCATGGATAATTGAAATTACTATAATTATTCAAAATCCTTCACTGTTAATGATAACAGGAAGATGAAATGAGTCTTCAAGAAATAGTTTGAGAACACTTCTTTCCATTATTTTTAATAACTGTAGGGTCCACCTTGTTGCATTTTTACAAAATTACTTCCAAAATGCAGCAGCAGTGCAAGCAAAAGCAAAGATTTCATTTCTATGACTTGTAAATAAGAGTGACAGCAAGAAGAGAAAGAGAAACAAATGACCAAAATCAAATTAATTAAAAAAAATAATATTAATATTTTTTCCAAATTTCTTACAGAAGTATAGCAGTAATTTGAAATATATATATTAAAAAAGAACGTTAATGAAGGAAGATTCCTTTTGTACACTAAGGCAAATGTATCATTCAAGAAGATCACGCTATTTTCCACGACACTATCATTTCTAATACAATATATGATGACATGGTGGACCCTAAACAAATCTTGAATATTGATTTTAATACAATTTAATCTTTTGAATAAAAAATACAGTGGTGAGCTACATAGCAGTCACATTACACACAATACTAAGGGAACTGAAGCATAGGTACCAAGAATAAGGCAAAGGTTTGGAAACGTGGCAAGTGTCACAATAATTGTCAAACTATTTCACCAGATTCATTAAGAGCAAGTTATTTTTATTTTGGCTCTCAACACATCTAGCACAGCATTATGGTGCGGCCATGAAGAAATTTATTTTTAACGACAGATTATTTCTCAGAATATTTTTGGAAATTAAATGCACAGCACTGTATAAATAATATATCTTCCAAAAGACAAACTATCATGAAACTGTACACACTGGTATTACCAAAATATGGTGCTTGTAGAAACTTAAGTTTATCTATGAAAGAACACTTCATACAAAACATTTCATTTGTATTATATAGCAATATAAACAACTCTGTACTTGTGATTTAGGGCTAGTTCTCGCGTCCCTTTGAAAGCTCGATTCCTACATTTTACCATTTAACTGCAATATGACTACTTCATGGGAGAACCACCACAAAAGAACAATGGACACTTGCCAACAATTAATCCAACTGGCCATGTATGTTCTGCCAGCTGAAAGGTACAAGGATAGCAGGTGAACAGGTGGACAGTACACAGTAATGGTCGTCCAAATAGAGAGAGGCCAAGCCAATCCTGAGTCATGCCAATACAGGCAAACCAACCATCACAAAGGATTACCAAGTACTTCTGAATGACTTTATACAAACGGGAAGCTAGAAACAAGACCGTCCACTACTACTCGGGAAGTCTTCACTTACATCTCTTTGCATGTCATTTTTTACTTAATTTTGTGAAGTCAGGACATTTGATAATTTATTAAGGCCACAAACAAGACATTTATACATAGCTTCTCCAGAAGAGGGCAACATATCCAAAAAGGTTTGTTTCTCATTACTCACTGACTATTGTACAAATTACATATAGCAATTACACACTATGCATTTGCATGCTTCAACAAATATATATGATCCCCAACTGTGCAAAAAGCTAGAATTTAATTGGAATGTCATCAACACACAAGGCATTATCACCACCTTGCAACACAATAGAGAGAAAGAGGATTACACAGCAGTACAACATTCCCTTGCCGTGGTAAAAAAGCACAGTATCAATGGCATTTTTATGGCAAGTTAGTGTGCAGCTAAACTCATGAATGGTTACACAAAAACTAGTTTAGAAACAAACCAAACTGCTCACCGTCTACCATTCTAAAACTTTAAGGATAGGAGAAAATAATAAAATAAATTATTACAGGAGTGGGGAGGAGATTTTTGTTCATACACCCTATACATGTAGCAAAATGTTCCAAGTAAAATATAGAACCTGGAACTGCAATTGTACTAACAGTAGAAGAAGAACATCCTAGTCTGTGTATGTGTTTTTCTCTTGCTTTTAAGGCCTTAATACAATTATCGAGAAAAAAAAGAAAGACTCATCAATTATAATAAAGGAGACGAAGAGCAGTCTAAAAGTCACACGAGGCGCAAAGGCGAGCTCATGTTACACTAATATCCTAAATCACAGTGACTTCACAACTTCAAACTCCACAAAATTCACTGGGGCAGGCAAAACGCAGCTCAACTAGCACAGAGATACACATGCAGCCGTACTAGAGAGAAAACATGTGCAGATCATCAAAAACTGCTTTCATAGGTGCAACACACTGCTAACCAACACAGCAGTTTAATAAGTGCTTCCAAAAAGTCTGCTCAGTTGGTTCCAAATGGGATCCTGAATCTAAGCAACACTGCTGTAAGACAAACTAAACGAAAATAAAAATTTTTATTTTGTGTCAAAAATCAATTTTTAAAAAGGGTAATACAAATAAGAGTGATTGTCATATGCACGAACTAGTGTACTTCATTTGAAATCAGTGTTATTTCTGGAATTTTCTATGAAATGTTAAGAAATTTAAGTAGTCCTAACTTGATATTCAAAATATACATGATACAGACAAAGTGTTCAACTGTTCCATGCTAAAGATCTTCATGCGAGAGGAAAATAAGATACCCGTCATTTTCAAAACGATAATAAAAATACATTGCATTTTTAAAGTTGCAAAACAAAATTTAGTAGAAGAAAGCCCAAGTGAAAAAAGTTTTATCTGAAAAATCCAAATTCATCCAGATATATAGTATTGCATTGAAAGTATTATTATTATTATTATTATTATTATTATGATAGGTATTATCATCATCATAAATATAAAATTTTCAGCTCATTTGAAAAGAAGAGTTTGCACAGGCACCAAGAAATACTTTTTTGTAGATCACTGACAACATATAGAAGTAATTTTAAGGGATAAAACATTGATTAAAATTGATTCATGTATGTTCAAAGCATATGACAAGCACAAAAAGAACTGGTAGCAGATGAGCAGACATTTGAAAACGTTTGTCTAAAAAACACTGATTGGCATGTCTTTGGGTGACATGAGCTTGCCTCATATGTCCTAGAGTGTAAATGAGTGATATTTAGTGATTTCAATTGATCCGTCTAAAGCTAAAGCTGTGAGAAAAGCCACAAAACTTGGGGATGCTTAAATAACTCAATTTCTATGTACAGTTAAACATTACTTTGTGCCAAATGGGAGAATGTATTACACAACAATAAACACAAAAACATAGATGAAACATTTCATAAGTGAGATTTTTCCCCCCCTTTTTTCTTTTTCTTTTCTCCCCGAAGCAGGAGAGAATTAATTTTGACTTATCTTCCATGCTCTGAATCTTTTGAGTTGAAAGCACAACAGCAATTTGCTGTTACAGGAATAGTTAGCATGTCAATAATGACTCACAAGAAACTAATTGCAGATTCCATTCAATATAAATTTGTATAGCAGCTGCAGAATACATCTTGTTCATATAAACTCACTACTAAAAAGAACTCACAGCAAATTACAGATCAAATAGTACATATTCCCATGGTGCTAACAGTCAAGATATAAAATATATGGTACGTCACAAGGAAAGCGCCATTCGAGAAAGCAACAATCAGAGAATTAAAACAAAGATCAATCCAATCTATCAAGTCAAATGGAAACAAATGGATGGAAGTAGAAGTAGTAGCGGACACTGTATTGTTAGTTGTAGTAACAGTAGTTGTGGTAGTAATAGTAATATTAAAAATAGTATTAGTAGTCATGGTGCCAGTACTTGTGCTAACAGTCATAGGGGGGAATGTATGAATGGCAAGTCATCAAGTGGTATCAGTCATAGTAGTGACCTTGAGTGGTAACAGAAATTCTAGTTGATACTAGTGGCAGTAAGGGTCTTGGTAATGATACTAGAAGGTAAAAGGAATGGTGAAGACAATTCTAATGGTAAGAGTCATTGTGGGAGGATCACTGTAGTCATTGTCACAGCCCTTATGAGTTGTTAACGTAGTTGTGGTAACAATGGTCATGGTAATAGTAATAACAGTTGCAGTACAGGAGCTTTCAGTATTTCCTTTTCCTTTGAACAATCACAGATATAAAACAATAAAATAACACTGCTTATAAATACTGAAACTGACAGCATGTATGAATCTGCTCAAACAAGACTCAAACATATTAAAACAAAAAACAATAAAAAAACAAACAAAAAAACATGGAACTTTTCCAGAAATGAACCAAAAATGGAGCATACAAAATTTATTGATGTTCCCAAAGAAAATGTTTTGAAAGGACTGCTCCAAAACATTTCTGGAATTCTTTTTTAATAGTTAAAAAATTTTGATTACCTTCCAACAATTACAGAGCTGTTATTTATAGCCAGTTTCATTTGCAAAGAAAACATAATCATTTAAAAATAACAAAATTTGAACCCTTGGCACCTTTACTTAACTTCCACTTCTAAAATAAATTTAATTTTAATTTTCTTCAAATCTTTCAAATTTCCACTACTCACAAGGCAGTGATCATGTAATTTAAAAACAAACAATCAATGATGTAATACTATAGAATCAGAAAGTACCAAGAAATTCATGAATTACAGAATTGAAGAATATGTAAGCATATGAGCCCTGTTAAAAATGATCATCCATGAATTTGGAAACCACATTAATTTTGAAAGTTGAAGTAATTTTTTGTAGCATTAATTCAAATAAGTTAAGCTCATAACAAGGCTCATAAACCTTCAAATATATTAAATTAATTATCACTAACTTCAAAGAAAATATTTGAAAGACTTGCTACAAAACATGAGGCATTACCATATACAGTGAAACTCCCTTTTAAGTTTGACTTCTGATTAGTTGAAAAAAATATTGTATACCGAGAAAGTCAGGATTGTTCAGTTTTAGGATGACTATGTGTGTACCATTGAGGAGTATTCAAACCAAGATGTTTCACTGTATAATTCATTAAAAAATAACTTGCACAGATACAAAAAGAAATATGCAATAGGTAATGCATAACAAGCTGTAACGCATCATATTTTGGTATCAAGAATATCAATTTACAACATGAATAAACAAATTTAGAGAGAAAAGAATTTCAAACACAAAGGAATGAAAAACAGGACTTACTCTTACCTTTGAACCTCTTTCATTAAAAATGATTTCTACATCAAGAATTGGGCCAAATTGCTGTAACAAAGTCATCCAAAGTTAGACAAATCCTCTTTAAAACATCATAATTATGTTAAAAACAAAGATAAAAATATTTTATCCAAAACTATTTGAAAAATAATATTGGAAAGTAAACTGATAAGTAGAAGGTAGATATAAAGAGATATATAAATATAAAAATTCTGGAATAAATTGCAATTTCTTTTTTACTGAAAATTCTAAAATTAATAAACTCATTATTTTTTTAATTTCTAACTAATCAAAGTTACTAATGGAAAATTGATTGTTTTCAAGAAAAGGAATGCTAGGAAAGAACAAGAACAGATGACAGAAAGAAAACAAAGGAAGAAGTGGGCTAAAAGAGAAAATAATTATTTTCTTCCATAACCTCTAAATTACATATTATTTAGCAAATAAAAGTTCAAGATAACTTTACTTACCCCAAACATGGTCCTAAGATCTGGGTCTCGGAAACGGAAGGGAATATTTGAGACATGCAGTCTCTTTGGCTGGTTCTTACCAGCTTCCCCTGGCAGAGCTACAGTGGTACATGTGACAGGAGGGGCACCCTGTGTAGCAGGTGTGTCAGCTTCAGGTTCTGTTTGCTGAAACAGAACTTGACTTCAATTTCAAGTACTTCTGTCTTAAGTTGGAATTAGCATGCAAATGTAGAGAAAAAATTTCAAGGGAGAGTTTTATAATGGCAGGTGCGCAGGTAAAAGGGGTCAACTCAAATTTTTATCCAAAATTAGTATGCCAGGACATTGCTTTACTATAATACTATCATTTGTTTAGGGAGATAACACGTCACTTACCCCTTTACAAAATCTTGACATATACCCTAATACACACCTACCAGCATTATTAAAAATGAAAATTTTACAAAATTGTAAGTTTGAAACAGATTGAAATTATTTTTTTCCTATCTCTGTTAAGAATTACAGGCCACAATATATTCCTGCCATGAAGAGGTAGTGTTCACAACTTTGCAGAATATGCTAACATCTATTATTGTTATAAATATAAATTCCTGCAAATCCCTGATATATTTTGAATAATTTGAAGACTCATTGGAGTAGTTCACATTAAAGTGAAACCAGGTTTGACGTTCCTTTGATTTTTACTTATTCAAACATCATTTCACAGTACATAGTGTTTTGCCTCTTTGGAATTAGTACAGTAAATGATTACAAGAATTTGATGATGATGATGATGATGTGGGGGAAGGAAGGAAAATAATAAGAAAAAGGACAAGAAAAAAGAAAGAAAAGAGAAGAAGAAGGAAAAAAAAAAAAAAAGACAGAAACAAAAAACTGTTTTTGAGAGAAATTTGAATGCTATTTAGGGAACAGCTTAAGGGGCTGTTTGTAAATCATGCAATACAAAGAAAAAATATATTATTATAAAATGATTGACCCCACTTTCTTCTTACTTCCGTTTTCTACTGCAGTGTCTGTTTCCAAAATATAATTACCAATGTGAGATGTATTCATGACCATAAACAACAGGAATTTTTGTAAGTGGCAACTCCCATATCACGTTTACGTCCAGTATCACAAAACTTTATTGATTAATTTTTTTAAAATTATCATTGTTTAAAACAGTTTAAGCAACTCACAAGCCACAAAGTGCTAAAGTGCCTGAGAAAACTTTTCCGTATCTACCAACCCAGAGACTCCTCTCTAAAGTTTCTTCAATCCATGCTAATAAGGCACTGACTACATGCAGACTCATTATTTAGTTTTGAAAACTGGCTCAGAATTGAAAAATTATTTATAGAAATATATTTCTAATTATCCAAACATTAGTTACTCTGGCCCAGAACGGAATGTGGGACGGTTTATGACCAGTTGTTTTGATTTATTATATTTCATGTTATTGTAACTTATTTAAATTCCTACCGGAAGTCTCATCTACACGTATGCTATTTTACGAGAGGCGTAGCTAGGCTAGCTACTGCAACGGGTGCGCGGCACCGGGACCCCGACTCAGGGCGTCCGCCGACTGCAAATAAAGATGCCAACGGTAACGAGGAGCCCGTTTCGACTTTTCGAATCTGGTCCCATAAAACGTAGTCAGGCCTCTGTACTTTGCAATAATATTTTCTTTGTATTTTTCTCGAATCGCTAAGACTGAGACTACTTTGTCGCTCATCGCATTTCAAGCCCATGGAAACGCTCCCAGCTTGGCCAAGGCGTGCTGCTGTCGCAGCTGTGGAAGCAGGCGTTCGCCCGAGGCCGCAGGGCAGCGCAGCGCAACGCAATTGGCTTCCCAATGGGCCACTTCCTCATTACGAGGCCCACGGAGAGTCGCGGAGCTGTACCAAGCAGCCCGCGCCCGCCTGACCGCCGCGAGGATGCGGCCGAGGAGCGAAGGCAGGACGCCCCACGCTGCGTCCTCCTGCGCCCGCTCGCTTCGCGCAGGGCGCTCTAGAGCAGCCGTGCGCTTCGAGTGGGGCCTTCAGTGCCGAAGACGGCAAAATTGAAAATTAGGGGAGAGATTGAGGCTTAAATTATTACTAAACACACACTAAAGTTTAAAAAACATGACGGCTAAGATTGATTCTAAATGAGAATGTCAGTCAGTGCCTGCCAGGTTCAACAATTATCCGACACGTCCTGTAACACACACACGCACACACACACAAAGTAATAGTAATTATATGTGATGCTTTACATTTTTAAGTTACGGTGAAACCCAGAATTTTTCTGCCATAGTTCACTACAACAAACGTGTTCAAAGTTGGCAAATAGGCATATATTTTTAAATTATATATTCAATATTTCAATCGTTTTCAGTAAGATGTTTACCTCTGGGTTCGAGCTGAATAGCGATTTTACCATATTATTCCAAAAACGGCAAACCACATAACTTCATTGGTCTTCGAGAATAAGTACTGAACAACATCAACTCAGGGTTTTCCATGTACTGTAACAACGTACTTTCAGATAAAAAAAGAAAAAAAGTTGCGTCTATATAGAATCAACGCGTCTCCTAGCTGCTTAAAGAGTGTTGAGCACACCGTGGAGTAGTCCTCCGTTATTAATCACCCAGCACCCTCTAGCGGCCGCTGGGTAATCAAATCACGCAATCGCCGATAGGTCTTCGCGCTCGCGTCTCGCACGATCTCTAGGTCATTACCCATCGGCCTGAATGGGGAAGGAATAAGAATAAGGTTAAGGGTTAGGTTTAGGACGCTTGACAGGGGTTGAACTATCACCTGTGAAGTATGCAAACTCGTTTTGTGCAACACATTTCTCATGAGGTTCTACGGGGATTCTACGGAGATAATTTTTTTCAGCTCTTTTGTGCAAAATTGCAAAGGTTCAACTACTACTAATAATAATTACAACGCATTACATTCAATTAGAATAATTTCATTAATAAACAATTTACATTATTAATTGAAATAAAACTATGCAGTCTCCCGCCATATGGTTTCGTTGGATACCCAAGAACTCTGTACTAAATATTGTGTAAATAAAAGACGCTGATTTTTTAAAATAAAAATCGAGTTAAGGAAACCTTAATTTGTAATAAACAAAAGTTTCCTTAATATGTTATCGCAAGAGCAGATTATATACACCCCCTAATTTGTTTTCAATTTAGTGTAGACTAGTTGAAGGATACCGATATTACTCTGTGAGAATGACGCAAGGAAATTGCATCATTTATGATACGATACGATCTTTACATCAAATGTTTTACCACGAAAGTACTTTTCGTATTTTGAAAGACGTGTAAAAATCTGAGGGGGCTAGTAGTTGTATATATGCATTTCACAGGTCCAGGGTTCTCGTTTAGCAAGTTGGGAGTTTTGGGAAACGTGTGCGCGTTTAAATTTTGTATTTTTATAAGAATGAAGGAGATTCGCCCATATTAAGAAACTCCATTCAGAAACTTAACAGGATACACCTGACAGTTTACTTTCGAGAATTTAAAGCAATTTAGAGCCGTTATTCATTTCCATAATAATAATACGTAAGTCATAGGGTTATTTTGATAAACGACATTCCTGTTGAGCTATCCTTCTCTCTTGAATTTTTAGATCAGAATAATAAATGGCTAGTATCTATTTAAATCTCTTTCCTTAACTTTTGTATGGCAATTTTAGATTTTCAAGAGCCTTTTTTTGCCCACCTATTTTTATTTTTTTAGTGCATAGAAGCGCACTTATTAGTAATTTTCAATGCGATCAGAAGTTGAAAAGAAAACTGGGCAGCTTTCCGTCATTCGAGAGGTCTCTACAGTTTCCTTACATACCAAGGTTTTCGGGATAAATCCAAACCAATGAAAGCATTTTGATTTTGACTGAAAATGCAAATATTTGATTGTGTTATTTTTCTTATTCTCATACTAGACGTATAGGCTGAATTCTCACTTTGTGCGGAACTACTTACGATACAGCTTGCGTCATTAGACAGCCAGGCTCCAAGGAAGAGAACTTCTCTTATTAAATACAATGGCGATTCATATGTAGGCAGTCAAAAGTTGCAACATTTTTTATATTCTTGATTTGTAAAGAACTGTTAAACTGTGTATGTATACACGCTCTATTGTTGTATTAGTGTTACATGTAATTTATTGCAGTGAAATACGACAGTATTTTTCGTGTTCTTAAGTAGCGTGCGTGCTACGTATGGGAAAAGAAATGTGTGGTTTAGTTTAGCAGCATTTTTGCTAATGGAAGCTACTAGTTTATGAATAACAACAGAATGGACATTTTTGAAGCATGTTTGAGAATGTTAAAAATGCCATCCAGTAGGTTTTTGAAGGGTAGTGGTCATGGACCCCCCCCCCCACGGCATTATTGTTCGGGGAAGCTCGACAAGTGAACATCCGGCATACGAGTTCGAACATACAGAGATACGTTTGAGACATTTTAACGTAAACACTCCTTGAAATCTCTTTCTCTAAAGAAAAGTCCATGCGATGAGTTTTTACGGGGGGTGAGGGCGCGCTTTACTAGCCCTGGGCGTAGCTGAGAGGCCAATGTATCTCCTGAAATAGCAATATTACATTAAAGCATAAATAATTCTGAAGCAAAATACCCGGATCGTCAGTGATACAGAATCAATTCCTGGGCAACATAAAGCGCCCGGTTCAAACTGTACTTTTTGGAGTACATATTTGCTTAAAATGTAGACTACTTAATTTTAATATAACTATTGACGGCAGAATATTAAAATTCTGTAACTATCCGAGTTATTAATAAAATATTTTAGCTTTCGAGTTCTACCTCAAGTTCAGTAAATAATAATAATAATAATAATAATAATAATAATAATAATAATAATAATAATAATAATAATAAGATTTTTTCTCAATGTATATTGTGTAATACACACACACACACACACAGTAGACTAATTTTGAATTGATCTTGCATCTGTAGCATTTACGGACAATTAGAAAAATCTTCCTAGTAACCATTGATAGCAGTGAACCTCAAGGGATAAAACAGTGATTTACGAAACGTTCGAATAAACGTAAAATCAAAACAATATCAAACCGGTTTTCACTGTAATGTGAATTAGCCCAATACGTCTTCCAATTATTTAGAACTAGTGAACTCGACAATGCTTCGTTATTACAGTGCACACACAACACTATACTGGGCACGTGATTGTTAATCAAGTATTACTTGCTGCGCAAAAATTTTAATAGATCCGAGATTTTCTCGCAAATACGGGTTTGTTCTATGTCCTGTTTTGGACATTGTTAAGTATCCTCTTGTTAAGACTTTCTCCCCCAAATTTGGGCATGCATTTTCTATCGTGGAGAAAAGTAATTTACTTGACCGAGATTCAAGCAATACGTTTGGCTAATATTTCACAATCGCAGGGTCTGAATTCCCGTATGCAGTGAATACGCGCTTAATCCTTGACTGTGTGATGGGTTGCGTACAGTTCAGGGGCGCATGAGTCGTCATAAACTAATAAATCATCAAAAAGGTCCCACATGCCCGATTTAATTCAAACCACTCTTTACTCTCACTCAGAACAAAGTTCGAAACTTTCAGCGAAATCGGTCGAGTAGTATTTGTCTTTACACAATTTTTTTATTTATTTATTGTAAGAAGAGAGCTTCGATATGCAGAATTTATCATTGTTTCCATAATTATCGAATTTATTTTAGTTCAGATTATTGCATTTACGTTTATATTTTGAACAATAATATGTATGTGTGCACATTATTTTTCTAAATTAAGTATTCATTATCTAGGGATCGGCGCATTTTTGTTATTATATTATATGGAGGGGGGCACAAACGTCTTATTTTGCCCGAGGCGCAAAATAACCTAGCGCCGGCCATTATTGAAAGTGTTAATTTCACTAACATATCTACAATTGAAAATACACCATAAATGCGTGACTTAAAAGCACTTGAACTCTAGTGGAAATGGAAATGTGTTGAAAATGCATGCTTATTTACTATGTTATTACTTAGTAACCTGATAAATAGATGTTTTTGAAAATAATAGGTTTTTGGATTTTTCCCGTCCCCCCTGCAGGAGAAATGTAATGTCCACTGTATATTGCTGGCAATCAGCGCGTAATGAACCTTAACGTCGAAAAAAAGTAGGCTGTACTTCTTAATATTCTTCCAACCCAAAGGTTTCAACCAACTCAAAAGCTGCGGCCTGCTGCATAGTCGTGACATCTCTTACGTAGGGGTGATTTGCGTTCCGACGTGGGCGTCTGGAAATTGTTATATGCCTCCAGCGTGTGAGAAACGTGATTTCAACGCGATACCTTTAGGAGCCAGCGATGATATCCGTGCCGAACTGATCCACAGCATAAACATCACGTTTTGGCCTTCACGCACCGATTGCCTGGATTACTCGCTTTCAGCTTCTATCTTTCCTCTTAATTATGTTCGAAAACTGCATCGAAAGAAAGCAATAAATACGGGTTCGTAATCAAACGTGACGGAACATTAGTTGAATAATATTCCTCGCCTTTCACGTACGTCAGTCATTTGAATTTCCAATCTTTCCTATTAGTTTGTAACACAAGCTTCCAAGAAATTAAAGCATTTGAAAATAGTCGGAATTTCTATCACAAGAACATTATTTAATAAGTATTTTTGGTTCTTAAACCATGAAGGCCTTTATTGCATGCTTGCTGAAAGAAGCTATCTTTTTTTTATTATTCTCTGATTTTTTTCTTCTTCCTTGCTTCAAATGAAAGGTTTTCAAGAGATTTATTTAGTGTACACGAGTCAAGATGCAAACTTTCAAGGTAATATGAGAATTTCAGAGTTGGGTATCTTGAGTAAATATGCATACCTTTAGTAAGTTCGTGTAAAAAGTACAAATTATTTGAAAATAGCTATTTGGTTTATTATTAGTACAATTTATTTATGCAATCGGTTGCGCAATTTGTGCTGAAATACTTAGTAAAACAAAACAAAACTTTTTTTTATCACGAAATTCTACCTCTGAATAACTAATCTAGCATAAAAGAAAGAAATGCAGGATACTTACAATGCTGACAGTTTGTTGTTCAATACCATTTGGTGTGACTGTGGGCGGTGAAAATGGGGGGACAGCGACCGGAGGACCTTCTTTCCCAGGTTCCGTCTTGGGCGGACCCGCCTCCCCGTTCTGTGGGTACTGCGTCGCGTAAGGGGTCGCCATTCCCGTTTGCACCATGTGCTGAAACAATAAAAAAAAATGCATGTTTTCAATTAAAAGCTAAACACACTTTACTGACGCAAAACTCCCTCTCTGTGCTTTTTAGAAATTTCGCCATGCTTTCAAAGTGTTAGTTTTGTCGTATATACACAGCAGCAAAAAGCTAAAAGCAAGAAAATCTTGTAAATATATGTATGGCTAATGAAAACTAATAACGGGAATTAACAAGTTGCAAAAGAATGCATACAAGACAGAAATACACACCCATTCCGACTTCAAAATGGAAAATAACATTTCATTACACGAAATTTACTGTGGTGAAGTGGACCTTCGATAAGAGCTTCCAAAATATGTTCGGCAACAAAATAATTCAATATCTTAACATCAAAGGAAGGTCCCTATTTTGATGTTAAGAGATATAGCCTTCCCACGCGCGTGATAATTTCGATGTATAAAATTCATCATTTTATTTCACGTGACAGAACATTACATTCATTGCTGCGGTACCACCTTTAAGGTAGCCTAAAAATAAAAATTTATTTGGGTCTTTCAGAACAAACAAGAGTTTACTGATTGGCTAAAACAGCATTACACCTAGATTATCATTAAAAAAAAGGAACTCCATCGAGAAAGAAAAATTAAACAAATAATCCAATTTGTGAAATTTAAGGGGCTAATAGGAGGTACCCGCAACAAAGAGCGGCGTCTCTAAATTAATACACATCACTTTGCAAAAATTAGAATATGATGCTCAATGTATTCAGTGACATGTTTTGAATCAATACATTATATACACTTACGAACAACAAAATAATGTAAACCAGCAAACCTTTCTTGACACACAGCAAGAAACAAGCTTTTTGGCCTTTTTATAACCCCCGCAATGCCTAATTTTTTTAACGTCAAACAGTTAAACAGTTTAACAGTTAAAAACTGCGTGTGACGTGCTATGGGGAGAAGTTAATTTGAAGTTACATTTACGCGCAGAAGCAAAACAAGGGGCCATCTTAGCATTTGCTCGAGAATCAGGGAAACTGGACGAAAACCTTATCGAGATGGGGGACATTGACCCAGAAGCTGAAGTACAATACTTCAGCAGGTTACAGGTTCTTTACAATTATACAATCCACATGGTATATAATACATTAAATGTCATTGTTAAAATTCATATTTCTTTCCTTTTGGATGCTCGGTATCGTGTCTAATTGTATAGAAACAGTTTTGCAACAGAATAGATTTTACTTGAGACAAACTTTTGTGTCGAATTTAATCGTTTAATGTCATTTGGCAAGGTGTTGTAAAATAATGTACATGAATTATGTCAATTTTTTGTAGTGAAATGTTGATACTGTCACCTGATGATTAGTACGTCGAGTGTTGTAATTACAAATATCAGCGGTTGTTGAAAATATATTCCCGCCCTTCAGTAAGTCATTTTTGACAAAAACCACTGATTCATATATCAAATGACAAGGTAATGATAATTAATTAGTTGCCTAGATTAATAAAGAGGCTTACAAGAATCACGTGGGCAGGATATGCTTATTATTCCTGCAATTCATTTTTTTAATCTAAAGGTTTGCGAGCTGTAAGATCTATTTCCACAGAATATTATGTCATATCTCAGGCAGTAATGAACATTCGCGAATTATAGACGAGCAGTATGGAGGCTGACATTTTGAAATAATTTTGAAAGCTTAACATATAGAACTTAATTTAGTGTTCAATTTATTTAAATGGACGTTCCATTTAAGGTTTGACTGAATTGAAAGGCGTAAAAATTATGTTACCTTAACATCAGTCAATGGCACACTCATTTTCAATGGAAGACAGAGCTGTTTATTCGAAATGGAAAACAGCATTTAAACAGTTTTTTTTTCAATGTACTAATAATTTGCCTTGGGAGGGCGTGTTGTTTTTTGTTAGCAATTAGTAGCACGTAAAAGATCCTTACGTTTAAAACGGCCGCGTATTAAGTCAAATTCTAAAACCATTAATTGTCCTGGATACTTCTCTTTTCGCTACAAGATTCGACAAGGCACGATGGCGTTGACTTCCGAGACGATGTTGGCGACTGTACTCATCATCACATTGTCTCTAGAGCTGCGAAAGGCGCGTAACCAAATCATAGCACTTGATCGAGAGATCTCAAGTGATAAACTGATTCGCCTGCAAGCGAAGATCAGAACAGAACCAGCCATGCTACAAATTAAAAATAAACAATAATGATCGACTAGCGCTGGCTACCTGCCCAGTACCCCGGCCTGCCCGCCTCGAGCTCCAAACGGAACCCAAAAGGGTCTGCCCGGGGAGCGGGCACTGTTGGCAAAGCGACGGGCTCGAACTCGGGACCTTTGCGGGGCGACAATTCACCGCGAGAGAGGTCGCTGTCGCAGCGGAATGCAGCGCGACGCAAATAGCCCTCCCGGGCGGGAGGGGGTCAATGCGCGCCCTGAGCCGCTTCGTTCTTCCGACTTTATTGCAGTATTAGTTCGCGTGGCCACGGTATAGGACCATTTCTCCTACCCCACAAATTCTCTATAAAAAGGGAAGGCGGAACACTAGGAGAACAGGACTTATTGCAAAACACTGGAATGCGACTGAAGTGGAATCGGGCTTGCAAAAAACGCCTAAAAGCGCCTAACACTCTCCCATCGTTGATACTGCGGTCAATGTTGGGATACGGCGCGACCAAGTGAAAAAGATCCCTCCAAGGGCGACTAGATAAAAAGTACCGTTTCGCATTGACAAACGTAATATTGTCGAATAAAGGCAATTTCAAAATTTATGTGACCAAGATATATTTTACAATCCATTCCGAGCATTTTTCTATTCATTAATGAGGGGTGAACTGTTACAAACTCGCCTAATGCAAAACAAGATTTTTTTTAAAGTCCTGATTTGGGTAGGGCGGCGACAATCGCCAAAGTAACTGTTTTTCTTACACAAAAACGTTTTAGGCAATAATTCTAATTGCAAGTCCTACATTAAGCGTTCATACAAAACAAGGTGAAGTTAGAACAGGAAATAATCAGCGAAACGCGGCATTAGTTGAGTAAAACCATGAATTTTCATTTTATACATGCGTTTAAAAATTGACGAAAGCCCTTCGCCAGCATTCCAGACGCTGGTAAAGGGGCAACAGCTTCGCGCGTGCATGACAATCGCTACAAGGGCGTGCGATGCGAAGCCACACGACTTCTCGTTGACAGCGTGTTCACCCACGCGGTCAACCGCGGGTAAACAGCCCTCTTGAGCGAGGGGAGCGGCGCCAACAAGTGCCCCCAGCCCTCAATGGGCGGTCCCCCATCTCTTGGGGGCCTCGCGTCACATCCGGGCTGGCCCGCCGCGCCCCGCCAGGACCATTCCGTTCCGCCCCGCCCCAGGCGTGCGAGGCTGCTGACCTTCCTGCGTCGTGTCGCCGGCCGAAGCCCCGCAGCGGCGCAGGCGAAGACCGCAACGTTCCTCTCTGCCCCCTCCTAATCCAGGGCGCCGCCCTTTCGCGCTCGCTTACACTCTCGCCGACCCCGCACCCGCACCAGCACTCCCCACACCAGACTCGCTCTATCATTCTACAAGACGGATTCTCTTCCAGGAAACCCTCGCTACTCCTTCATTCCTCGGGTTCCCCTTTCATCTCAAAACCCCTCGCCGTTTTCCGTAAAAGTAATACAATTCCCGAATATTCAGAATGATATAGCTTAACACGATAAAATGTGCGATTTCCATTCAAATGGCAATTAAGGACGTGAACGGAAGGGCTTCAAAATTGTTATTATTATTATAATAAATTATTTATATCTGAGGCACCCATAACATTGTCATCCTAAGTGGACGGAATACTTCAAACGGCTCTAGTATGTCGAAACTTGTGTAAATTTAGATCGACCATACAGGACAAAATGATAAATAACGAATGTCACGAATTAGAAGAAGGTAGGTAGAGACAGGAAAGACAACTGAATGATTTAGTCACATTTCTAATTCTCAAATTGTCTCTGCAGCCAATCTTCGACACCGGCTCATCAAGTGCGTAAGGATATTTTTACGGCAATACATTTGTTCGAATCTCGCAATTTTATTTTGCGGTTATGGACAGAGCTGAGAAACGAAATTCCCATAATAAACGGGAATCACAGCACTGGGTAGCCAGTGATGTTCCGGAACGGAGAGCTACGCGAGGCTCCAGAATCTTCCTTGATCCAATTCTCGTATTCCATATTTCTCATCCCTCATGCCTTTCAACACCGGCGCCGCCAGCGGCTGACGTTCGCTCTTTTCCGCCACCCGCTCCAGCGCCCTTCGACAGACCCTGCAGACGTCCATCGCCGCCCGTGCGAGCGCAGGCGTGGCGTGGCGTGCGTGCGTGGCGTGGCGTGGCGGCGGGCGGGGCGCGGCGGCGGGGCGGTCGCGACGTCGTCAGCGCCGACTCTCGGTTCGCTTCCAGTTCCGTCGCGGCTCTGTAATCGAATTTTCAATTACGGCCACTACGCCGCCCTCGCTCTCCTCCCCGGCGCCGTTATGAACATTTTTTTTTTGCCGCGTATTTTTTTTTGTTGTAATTTTCTCCGCCTCCGGAGAGAGTTCGTTATGGAAAGCTAATATTCGCGCGGCGCGAACGGGAGACGGCAAAGTGCGTCGCTGCATAATTCCAGCGCCCGCCGTCTCAGTCTTCCCGGGCAATTTCCTGCAGCTCGTGGCTTTGTTTCGTGCGCGGACGTCAGGGCGGGCGGGCGGGGCGGGCGGGCGGGCGGCGGCGGGGCGGGGCGGGGCGGAGGAGGCGATGAACGTGAAGAGGGGGGGGGGGACTCTTCGCTTTCGAGGCGCTCCGCTCCCACGTCCTACGTCGCGCTTGCGACTCCCAGGACCATTAGCGCCCCCGCACACAGAAATTAATTGCGCGTGTGCACGTCGCGTCGGCGGTTGCTCTGCTCTTGACCGCGAACACGGTTGCACCCAGGGCCACACAGTGCAGTTACTTGCGATCCAGCACGGCAGAGTGTTTCGGAGAAACAAGCGGCAGATAATGAAGTCGAACACGTTTTGGACACAATGCCCCAAATCATCGAACTTCCCAATTAATGAAATACTAGCGAGCTACAAACTAAAAGTTTCATTTTTGCTCAATTACGCGAACCTCCAAGAAGAATCAATATCCTTATGCTACTTAGAATTATAGATGTGGTCTGAACAGTTAACAGAAAGTTAACAATCAGCTTTCCCGTCTTAAAGCACTTGATAACAAAGCACAGCGCACTTTCCTCCACAAGTAATTTCGTCTTTCATTAGCACCTGAATAAACAGAAAGGTATTGCGGACCGCGTGAACTGGGCCTACACAAGTGTTGTGCGAAGGGAAAAAAACACGCATCATCTTCCTAGCACAACGGGTTCTGGCGTGGCTGCTTTCACGCTCCCACAAAAAGAGTGGGCTGCGGCGGGATTCTCGGAGGAGCGTGTGGGCGCGGCAGGTGGAATCACGGGCCGGGCCACGCGCGCCGCGCCGCGCCGCGCCGCGCCGCGCCGCCCGTAGGTCAGTGGCCCAGCCACCACCACCGTCGCCGCCACTGGGTCAAGAGCGCCCGTACGGGTCGGGTTGCACGCCGCCTTCGCGGCCCCGGCTCGAGGCCTCGCCCGTTCCACTATTTCCCCGCCGCTCTCCCGCTCCACCCCTCCATACCCCGATTTCGCCCCCTCCTCCTCACGAGCCCCGCCGCAATCCGCTCCCGACCGCCATGACCTCTTTGTTTGATTTATATCTGCGTCCTGCTGTAGATAGGTGCTCCGCTTTGGACACTGGCGCTAGCCTCTTTGTAGTCGCAATCCGGAGGGCGAGCGAGTGAAAGGTAATCAGGAGGCTGATTTACACAGGCCTGAAGAGTGTCTCGCGGCGCTGATTGAATTGATAAAGCGAGTGTCAAGGCGCATTCGATTAAACTTTTCCGTGACATTGAATGAACATAAAATCAGGTTGACAGATTTGCTCAGCAACTGGAGGTCTTGAATGCAATTGAAATCTATGCACAATCTCCTGTGGATCGTTCAGAAGCACGGGTATTCTCACCTCTATTTTTGAGTAGGTATAAAAATAATTTGCGTTAATAAAGGCAGAACATATTGAAAGCATTTATAAAACTATATGGCTGTTTCCAATTTCCACTAATTTCTCTATACGTGTCTGCACTGTCCAGCCATTTTTATCCTCATAGACAAGTCTTCACATTAACGAAATTTTTCTTAAAAGTCCTTACATCCATCTTATTACAATTTACAGCCACAATACCAGCTTTTTCCGCAGAACCCATCCAGATTTTCTGGACACACTCGTTTCTCAAATAAACCAATAACAGCGCAAACCCAATCTTACCAGAAAATAAACACAAGCGCCAAAAAAAATCTGGGTCAGTGTTACCGTTGCAAAAGCCGCCGACGCAGCTGAGCGCTCCGAATCCAGGTCACATTCTTCCATACACGCGCGCTCCCCGGCGGCGTGCCCAAGTAGGGAATGGCGCGTTACGCAAGCTGCGTCGAGTAAAAGTGCGCTCTGCCCGCGGCAGGTGCAGCCCCAGGCAGATGTTGGGTGAGTGGGGAGGGAAGGGGTAATTAAAAAGTCGCGCTTTGACTACGCTGTCGCACGAGCCTGGGTTTTAAAGTCTGCGGACCTGAGGCCATCGCAAGCGCGATTCTATGGGGGGAGTAAGGCTGTCGATACGACGAAGTCATGGATGGAACTGGTGAGCCCGAAGTTCCCCGATCACGCAGTCTTACTTTTAGTATATAGAGACATACTCCCACTGCAATGTATGTTTATGTTAGGAAAAACATTGAAGGGGCTAAAGACTTGAGCAATGGATTTAGATGATTGCACATCCGAATGATTTATTTTCAACGTGAGTAATACAGGCTGAGCACAGTTACTTGAAACAAATACACCAGACACCAAGGAAACTTATTTAAGAGCTCAATGTCACATTGTTCAATTTAAAAAACTTATAGAGTAGGTTAAGTAGTAACGAAGCGGCATTCTAAAACGTTTTCATCTGGCTAAAAACTTGTAAGAAACTATTAAGGGTTCCGCAATTAAAATCATGTAGGAATTCACATTAATACGCTAGTCAACGTGTTTCTTTTTTATTACAGTCAATGATATTTTCCCCTTCCTCGTAGTCTACATGCAGGTGCCTCGAATGGCTCAATCTGGCCGTGGACCGCCGCGGCGCGCCGCGAAGCACCGGCGTGTGTAATCGCCTGCGGAGCACTTTCTCCTGTCCACGCCGATCGGTCACCTCGTGCGCACGGGAGGGAAGCACGAGACAGTTTCTAGCCGTGCCTTTCTACACAGCCCGAACCTTTCATATTTGAAGCAGGGGAAAGAATATTCAATACAGGAAGGGGCGGTGACGACTGGAGGAAGAAAAGGAAGAAGAAGAAACCAAAGTGTTGTACATCAGTGATGTCGTAGGCAATGAGACTATTTCGCAATAATCTAACAAACTTCGAGCACACTGATTCAGAACTAGGTGAATGATCTCACAACCGAGTTGATAAATAACGTGCAACTACAATTACTAGAGTTTTATTTATAATAATTAGATATTCTGACAAATTTTCTGTACCATTTTTGGCCCCTCTTCAAAAGGAAGCATCATGGCTCTTTCAAATAATGTAAACATGGTCAGTCACATCGCAGACTACACTGTTAGATCCTAATGTATGCTACGATAGAATGTTCTAAAAGCTCACATGACAGAACGCCGTTTCCTGTGGTTGTCGCCAGAGTAAACATCTCCCCTACGTTTTGCACGTTCTTTCATTTAGCCAAGCCAAACGCACTTTCCATGTACTACCATTCACTCTTATGTTCGCTGGTAAAATCAGAAGTTGTCACACCTCTTGTTTGGTGAGGCCGCACCCAACGAACGCGGGGGCGGAGGTAGACGGAAGTGGGCCCCGACAGGGAGCGGGCAAGCGCTTCCGGAAGCTCCCCCAGCCACCGCGCGCGCGGCAGCGACTCCACTCGGCGATAACGTGCCGCTTATCAGTTGGTGACACGTCGCCTCGAGAGAGAGCGGCGTTTGCAGCTGACGTGCGTGTAAAAACATGCCTGCCCGTCCCCTCCATTGTACCTTCCCGACTCCCCCGCCCCACTGCAAGCCACCACCTACACCGCTCCGACTCCACTTGCTCATCCTCGGTCCGTTCCTTTCCGCCTGATCGCATTCCGTCTCGCCCTCTCCGTACGCCACGCCGCCGCCGCACACCCTCCCCGCTTCGACCAATCCCCGCCCCCGGCCCCTCACACCCTCTCCCACTCTCGGGGTGAGGGGGCGGGCGGTTGACGGTCAACATCTCGCTCAGCACCGGGTGCACACGTTAATACCGTGCGTGTTACAGAGTTCGTAAACACAGCTCGCGCGCGTTCGCGGATGTAGGCCCCGTGTTACTGTGCGTGTGCCTGGTTTCGTGACACGCGGAGAGCCGGTTCCGTGTACCGCAAAATGTGTACTACAAATCAGAGTGGGGGCGAATCGTGGAAGCTTCTCCAGTCCCTTTAACACTTCAAATTAATTATTTTAAATACAAAAATAAAATCAAACGAGGAAATAAAGAGAAAAAAATATTGAATTTCAGAAACGGGTTTGTAGACATTTAGATCACTAAAACCGCGATCGAAAATTATTCACAGTTTCAAAGTACAGGATTCGAAGGCTCCGAGTAATGATGTACGTAAAAGATGAGAATGTTGAATTGTCGACTGTCAAATTCCCGCAGCAACAGCAATCAAATTCCGCACAAATACATTTTAACGACCGAGAAAAAATTTGGGCGAAGGTAACGATGTTACCCCCCTACTATTTTGACAAAATTCGGCATCGTGCAACCTGCAATGCATTACGTACACCAGGGTTACAGAGCAGGCGATTCCATCAAGGGGCCCGACGTAGCGTGAACAGACAGGGGCTGGGCGGAGATAGACTGTGTGAGGGGAGGGGACGGGGCGGGGCGGGGTGGAGCGTAGTGGGCAAGAGGGGACGAAGCACAGAGACGGGAAGTCGAGATGAAGGGCGTGGCGAGGATGAAAATAGCACCCATTTCACATTCCTATCAACAAATATCCATTATTTTCCTGCCTCAGAGATGACCGTGATCTAACAGGGCATCTTCATGATACTTCGGCTAGTTTCCCGCCCAAGCTGCACGCTCTGCACCGCATCCGACTCGGCCGCGAGCGTCACCGCCGCTCCGACGAACGAAGCGCGAGCGCGAGCGCGCTTTGGAGGGGAAAGCGACCGGCGCCGGCACAGAGACGGCTTCCCTGTCGGGCCCAGCGTTCGATCTGCGGCAGGCCCTGCAGCAAGCGCCGTCGAGCGCGGGAGGCGGAGGCGGAGGCGCGGGCGACGCACGCACAATGCCGCCGCCCAAGCGGGACGTCCGCGCCCGCCAGCCGCCCCTTGTTCCCGCCCCGCCGCCAAACAATGAGACGGAGGCAATCACGTCATTACGGGATCCGCATACAGCCGCCCCTCGCGCCCCGACACCCGGCGCATGACGGCCGGGAGGCGGCGGCTCCTCCCGCCGTTCGCCGGTCGGCGGGAGCGCATTTCAAATTCAAATTCAAAGTTTCAGAAATTAATCAAGTTTGTTTACTGGACTACAAGAACGTTTTTGCCCTTTGAGGTTTTTTTCATCCTTTTGAAGCATTTTTTTTTCACGTTAAATGATTCAGGTGGAATAGAATTAATCTTTGTTAGACAATTGACGCGTATTTAGTTAACATCAAGACTTTCTTTAAATTTCTTTTTAAATTAAAAAAAAATGTACAATGCAGTTCCAAGATATAGACTACAGACGATTTCCGCGATACACGACCGCACTTGCAGTATTTCGAATTTAAGATGTCCTGAATATGTCCATATCAGTCGGACTCACCTCAACGAAGAAATACGAGAGATTATGAAGGAAATATTGAAGTAGAGCCAAGAGAACGATAGTGTCGATTGCGACGAGATTCAGCTGTTGTTGAAGAACAAATGAAATAAAGGCGCGCACCGGTGAAGTCTACGACACTTACTTATCTGCACACAAAAAAATCGAAGAGTTCACGACGTAAGCTAGGAAATAAACTTATGTTTTGCGATTAGTACACTTTCTAACGGTTGCAAAGTATTGAGGACCTTACATCTACAATCCAAGTAATAAACGATCAAGGTTTTCGTACATGAAAGTATTCCGAAATTTCGTAATGGGACTTCGCAAATTGTCGCTTGATAAGATCTCCTTCATCGCCCTCCTGCCGAGCTTCCCCGAAACAACATTCTAGCTAAGACACTGATGGAGCTAAAACCGGAGAGTCCGGCAGCGGCGGAGCGAACGCGCAGTACGTCGCGCTCCAATATGCATGACCCGTTCCGAGTCTTAGCGGGCGCGGCGGAGGCTGGTGCGAGACGAGGCGCGAACTCGCCCGGGGCAAGGCCGGGCGCCGGCGCCCGCGCCCGCGGTCACTGCGCCCCGGCGCGGCGTCCCCGCTCCCCGCGATCGGCTCCATTATGCAACGGCAACCCATCAATATGGTAACGCGCGGGCAGCGGGCGAGAATTAATGATTGCCGGTGCTAGTTATGCGGCAGAGTGACGCTCGCCGCGATAATGGCTTCATACAATGCGGCTGCTGCGGCGGCGGCAGCGGGCGGGCGGGCGACCTGTGCATAGGACGACGGTCGGGGTTAGAGCGGATTGACAAGTGGCTGGTGGTGGTTGGAGAGCAGCTAGAGAAAGATTAAAATCTTGAGGGCTCCTACACATGAGAGAACTATTAAGCTCCCTGTTAATATCGAAATGTAATACATATGTAATTAAAATTAACATTTGAAATTAAAAACAAAAAATATATATATTAATGAAATAATATATAGTATTTTGGGTTCAGTTACCCAATGCGCACGAACGCACGTCCCTTGTCTACTTCTATAGGCGTGGGGTAGCCGGGTTGGAGGGTTGGCAGGCCGCGTGGAGCGGGAGGTCCCTCCAACGCCCCCCCCCCCCATGCGGCCTTATCGCGGAGAGCAGCCCGCGGCGGAGACGGGCAAAGACAAATCGCGCAATTAGACTTCCCTCGCGTGCGCCTATCGCCGTCCACCGAAATAGCGCGCGGGCAGCACCCGAGGGAACGGCGCACCAGTGGACAGTGATTAAGCTAAACACACTGACCAAGCCAGAACCTTGCACATAGTATCTATTTCAGGAACAAATCATATCGGCGAAGAAAAGTGATTCTGTACACGGTTGTCTAGCGCAGTTTAGCAAAGTGTATTCGCAAAACGAAACCGTATTAGCATTAAACATTTGCTTTAGTTTATTGGCACATTTTTAATATTTAAAAAACGCGTAAAAAGCCTGTGAAATGGCAAACCCTAATCACTAATAGATGGCAGAAAACTAATACGAAATATTCTCTTACCGAGAACATCCAAGAAAAAAGAGACCTTCCTCATTAAGAAAAGAAAAACAAAAATCTTCCCGCGTGTAATTAGGAAGTGTATTCACACGCGTCTGACCTGGTTTTCCACACGAAACTTTTTCCGTTGATGAAACGCCAACGACACTTGTTCATGTGTTCCGGCAGTTACTTCCAGTGGACACACGCAAGCAATACAGAGAAACAAAATTTACAAAACAAAGTAAGTCAGCACATTATTCTTAAAAAAATAGCCAGTATATCGTAAGATAAATCCTCTTCATACTTTCTAGGTGAACAGAGCACGTTCTTGTGATTTCCGAAAAAAACAAAGCAACAGAAATTTTGAAATTGAATTTCTAACAATTCAGGTTCAACATTTGGCCATTTCTACATAACTGTTTTAGATCCCACACCCAAGGCGAGAAGGCTCACGCTCTCCGCAGCCAGAGGCTTCGAGGCATCGATCCAGTCCCGTGATCCAGGGAGGTGCAATGCAGTGTCTGAGCCTGCAGCGACTAGCAAGTCAATGGAGACTAGGCGCCGCCCGCGTATAGTGTGTGGTTCTCGGCGCGGAGCGTCAACGAGCCGGCTCGTTCGCTCCCTGTTGTCGCGCCGGGGCCCCCGGCGGCGGCGGCGGCCGGCCTCGTTGACCCGCCACCGCCACCGCCGCGGATTACACAAGGCGGCGGCCAGACTACGCACTCCCTTCCCATACGCGGTCGGCGGCCGAGCCAAGTGGAGCGGCAACTGCGCCGAAGACACGGCGTTCCCTCCGGCACTTCGCGAACACCGATGGCACGGAGCGGCGGGAAAGTTGTTCACACCGAATCGGGCGGCGCATCAAAAACACGATCACCGAACAATCCTTTGCAGAATTCACAGTTAGTTTAGGCGTTGCCCAACATTCCGTACTACCGCACTCTTTCTACTTGAAGAGCTGTTTGGCCTTATGGAAACAGTATCAGCCCAACACTGGATCCCAAGGATTCGAGTGGGAACATATTTAAGAAGTAAGGATCGCGCGCTGTCACTAGCCTATGGTACAAAGTATGAATAGACGTTCGCGTATGGTTTGACATTAAAAACAACTAGGTCCTACTACAACACATACTTTCTCGCATATTTGTAACTTTGCTGACACCTGTGCAATTTTTTAAGCGACCATTTGTCGATATGAACGACCCCGATAAATAGAATTCTTAACTACATAACATTTTACGAGGAAGGAACAAGATGTATACTTTTTTCTGCATCAGAACCTCGCAATATGAGATTGTACGTCGAAAAATCACAGATTTTGGCCGCAATATTGCAAATAATTTCACATTTTTTTCATAATTTCACTACGCAAGTACGCAGTAAGACGAAACCATAAAAATCAGTTATTAAAGAATGGAATTAGAATTTATAGTTGCACACGCAGTTAAAATACACAAAGTATTTCATGTAGGATATGAAGTTACGTCGAGAGAAATCACTGAATTTGTTTTTTCCAAGATAATATTGCATGAGTAAAACATTGTGTAGCCATGAATGTTCAATGCAGCTCTGACAAATGTACGCTATTACTGGAATCGTATATTAAAATATACATTGACATTTAAAAAATCATTGCAGAATTCCTTGCATTCGGGACCCGTGCGAGAGGAACTGCAAGTAAATTTTAGAAGTTGGGAGGGAGGATGTCACCTTAAATTTAAGCAGGAAACTTTTCTTAACACGCGTAGGAGGTGTTCACGAAACCGTGAGGTCCATGATATTCTTTATCTATGATACTTTCACAACACTCCTTTAGACATTTGAAGATACCTAAACATTACGTAACTCAACGATTGCAAAAGCAGCGAAATATTGCCTAACTGGACAGATCGTTCCGCTAGTTTTAGTTTGTAACAGTTTATACCGTTGCGCATTTAAATATATAGCTTTGGATGCTCACCCCACACATTTTCGAGTTTGACATTCCTAAGTCAACTTGGTCACCTTAGTCGTATAAATAACAGCATTATAATGCTCATCTTCGGTTTGACATGCTTCAGCAAACACATTATACGTTGCAAATTCACAATAGAGATGTTTAGAGGGTAATTGTGTATGAAGTATCAATATTCAAGATCACGGTTAATGAACACAATATAAGCAGTCTGTGTATGTACATAAATCTTTCATTACTCGGTCGCAATCACTAGGTGCGAAGGTTTTGATTCAATTGCAGCTAAAAATACTTTTGTTCTTTTTAAAAATTGTATTTCTCCTTTCAAAATTTTCGAATGAACTATTAGTCATATATAACGCTACCATCTTCATAATGCACGTAGGCATGCCAGAAAAAACACAAACTTCGCCGTCCGTGACATTCGGAACATTTATATAGGTTGTCCGCCCCACAATGCTCCGAAAGTGCAAAGCGACATCGAGTGAAATGTCAGATGGCACGGCCGGCATGAGTAAAACAAAACAGTTGGAGTGTCCACCGCAGAGGCAAATAGTGCAGCCCTCGACGCCGGCCGACGAATGAATGAGCTCATTTGCCTCCCATCGACTATTGCACAAACACACCACGCTTCCGCGGACACCAAAAGCGCCCTGCAATCAATTAGAGAACGAGGCCCCGAGAACTCTCCGATAACCAGGCCCGTGCTTTTCGACGGAATGAACGAGATGTGCAGGAGGGCGCAAGCGAAAGTAAAAGTCGCATGCCCATAGTGGGATGGAAGGTGGGCGCGGTTGACATATGGAAATAAAAGAAACTAAGTAAAGAATTGAATATTAATAGGATATAAAGTGATTGATGGAGTTAGAAAAGAGAAAAGTATGAGCAAATCTTAGGATTGAGTAAAAATCGGACACGAAGAGCCGCAAGACTTAGGCTCGTGGGTGAGAGAAGGGAATAACAACAGATTCTGAGGTTGAGAAAGGAACTGGCCGGGGGAGAAAAAACGGAAATGTGGGCGATGGGGATAGAATGAACAACAGCGGAGATGCGGGAACGCAAGAGCTGGGTAAGGAGGCAAGCGGCGTGGTAACCCCACGAAGCAATTGAGCATTTCTTTTAACAAAGAATCTCAGGTAATTTATTCTTTATGGAAAAATCCATAATATACCACTCTTTAAAGAAAGAAATGTAAGCGCAGTATAACCTTTGTCCAAAAAGACGTTTGCAGTTAACAGTCCACATTCTGCAACATTAGGTCACTCTCTCCCCCTCCGTCAAACCTACTATTCTAGCTTGATACGAAGTTGGCGTGGACGACAGAACGAGAAGAATGATGTCGAAATAAAAGAACACCTCGGGCGGATCTGGGCGCGAGGGACGGGCCTAGGCTGGAGCAGACGCCTTAATTGCCAGTTCCACAGCGGGCGGGGCAAGGCGACGCGGGTCCGTCAGAAACGAGTCCAAGGTTGACCGATGCGAGATACGGACGGCTACAGCAGTGCGCGGAGAACGAAGGGCGCGGTGTGGTCAACAGCTCGTATGTTCGCGATGGAACTAGACGGTGCCAAGACGTATGAGTTTCGCTTCAAGGCCTATGGTGGATGTGCACTAAATGATTTTCATTAAAGTTTATTGATAGGAAGAGTATTATGTTCGGGTAGTAGTTGTTCTTGGAATGTAATGTACTGTCTCAACACGCCACATTGTAAAAACAAAATAAAAAAATAAACATACGAAGAAGTAATGGCATGGAACTCATAAATTCGTGATGTAACTGAAATTAGATCAATGCTTAAAGATTATCTAAGTGAAAGTACATAAAGGGAAGTTACGTAGTGTGTTAATGTAACAAACGCAATGATAGAGAGAACACAAATTAAAAAATCGCAAACGTAATGATTCAAAGAACTAAACTTGTGCACCTATTTATTTGCTTATAAATATCCTGTCATATAACATTCCCTTATACTTCAGAGTGAAAATAATAATAATAATAATAATAATAATAATAATAATAATAAATAAAAAACTCGCATGATGGAACTGTAATTTCCTCTCAACAGTTTCAATGACCTAATAAAACAATCTGGAACTTTTCTTGGATATACGCATGTATGACGCTTCCGATGATGTTTGAGCACTGGGAAAATACTACGCGAGAGTTTACTACGTCATTTTTCAAAACTCCCGAGACTTGCAATGCCCCACGCCTCACGGGGTCTACTTTTCGGTATGGTGGTGTTGGTGGGTGTTGGGGGTCCTAATCGCTCCTTCCCTATACTCTCCCACTGCCAGAACCTCCCGGCCTCCCACAGCTCGTCGCTCCGGATCGTGCCCCGCCCCACCCCGTTCTTCAGTTTGCGGCCGGATGTTACGTAAACCCTTCCGACTACGACGACTCTCCATCCGAGCGTTGAAGGCGGGCTCTGTTTACACCTAACACAATTTTCCCATCCAATCTGCACAACAAAAGGAGGCGGAGCGTGGGCGCTGTATTCAGCGGCAGGGCGCGCCGCAGCCGACGAACCCGAAACACCGCTCCATTTTCCACTAGCCTCGCCCCCGCGCCGCCTAGCCTCCTCTCTGCGGCTGAGAATACCCTACCGGTTACAATGGAAGACCGCCTTTTTGCTACGTTCACTCATTGTTTGCGGTCATTTTTTCCACCTGTTGTAATAACTTTGTAAACCAATAATCGGGCAAAACTGACTATGCAAAGGAGGTACTTTAACTAAATCGCCATCCAATATGTAGATAATAGTGTTCTGCCACCAGTTTGTATAACTCTACCAGCAGAAATTATCTATCTATCTAATCTATTCTCCCTGCAGCATCCGAGAGCGCGATGTCAAATGTTATATATTCAAATTCATTAACTAGACAACAATACTTCTACAAGTATATTTAAGCAAGCTCTTGGATAGTAAGTCTCACGTCAAAAGAAATATGTCTTCTTTAACAAATAGAGCGCTATGAGGTCACCGATGTCCATCGAAATTCAACGAATAGCTGCTCTATTTCGTGATACCGAATTACTAGTGACAGCAGCTTTCTCGCCGGGTGAAATGCTAAACAAGTGCGTCCTGCAGAGTGCTGCATGTTTTCACGCTAATGTCGTCACTGAACTTCCAATAACATTGTTCATAGAATACTGAATCATCGTTTGGCCCCTGAGGGAAACAAATTCGCCTCATTTGGGTGGCACACCAAGTAATATACGTTTACTAATTGCTGTGGTTTAATCAACATTAATTATTCGCTATTTGCGTGACACATTCGATAAATTATCCCATAAATATGTATGAGCATTAAACAATATTAGAGATATTTAATTCAAACTATCCGCTGGGAAACCCTGATACGCTCGAATACAGAAAATTTCAATGGCTTCTTTGACATGCTTTGGAGACTAAAGCATTTGTGCACCAAGAATTCAACACTCGCGCACATATATCAAACGCAAACCAGCCGCGTTTAACTCTGTGCAAGCCAGGAGTCCAAGTCACCACGCCCCCTGTGCACAACTGCGGATTTCTACTCCTCGCGCCGCGTTCTCACTACCAAACAACACTACAGCGCGGGAACGTTAGAGAGAGAAAATTAGCAGCGTGCCTTTCTGCGAGACAGGCGGCGCCACCGGCAATGCAGAGAACGCAACGGGAGTGGGGCGAGTTGACGGAGGGGAGGGGGTGGAGAAAAAAGGGGGAAGGAACACAAAACAGTGCGCTAACTCGAAACGACACGCGGAAGGGAAGGAACAGCGAGGAAGAAGACGGAAGCGGGGAAAGAATGCAGGAGGAGGAGAACATGGAATCTTGTCGCAGAGCGAGCGAGCGTTTCGCAGCATCTCGGAAACGCCTGGAGACGAACAGGCGCGCTGGCACCCACGCGAGTCGCGCTGCAGGCAGGCGGCGGAAACGCTAACAACCCAACTTGGCGCAAAAGCAATTACGAAGGCGCAGGGCGGGGTGAAGGGTAGGGGCGGGCGCAGAGAACACCGCCCGGGCCGCCGGCACAGGGCCAAGGGGCACACGTAATCGTATTTGCGGTGCCTCGGGCCCCCGCCCCCGCCGCGCGGCCTGATTGTGTCGGCGAGACAGGGCCGCGAGGCGCGCCTGCCACCCCGAATGCGAATCCGGACGTGGTCGAGGAGGCGGGGCGGGGTTGTTTGCCTTCACACATCCGCATCTGCACGTACATACGATGTACACACCTTAATGCACTATATCTCGCATGCGTGAGGAATGTGGCATCGCGAAGCAATTCATACTTGTCACAACTGGAGCAGCCACGCGGTTGCGATTGTGGTCGCCCTTTCTCAGTTTGCCAGAGGGACCGATGAGGTGGTTGTTGGTCATCACGGTCAAATACAATATATTTTCTCTGAGGTCTCTCACGAACGAAACCGCTACAATTCTTGAAGCGGAACTCCTAATCCTATAGTTTCCACGATTACTTTATGATGCTTGTACTTTCTGCACGTAATCTCAAGGAGAATCGAATGTAAATCAAAGGTTACACACTAAACATTATAGCAATAAGGCCTACCAATACAGAGGGATCACGTTTCGTAGAATTATATGGTGTACACGTGGTGCAAATCTCATAACAAACTATTCAAAGGCGTTGACTGTTTCGTTGCCTTGTGTCGCAATGCAACATCGTGAGGTGCTCCTACCAGGGTATAGCGAGTTACCACCGCCTGACCGATACTAAGGGGTGTCGATTCTTTCGCGTAATCCAGGCAGTAGTGTCGTTGCGTTGCTCAGGCGACGTCCCGCCCACGAGGTCGCTGGCCACCTTCCCTTGGCCCGCTCCTACACCCGCGTCCCGGCCGGGCCCTCGCTCGCAGCAAGTGAGTTTCCCTTTCGATGCTTACTCGGCCGCTGCGCGGGCGCTGGCACTCGAGAAGGCGACTCACCGCCCACCGGACAGAGGCCATGAATGGCGGGACGGGGGTCGAACGGCTGGTTCCCGTGCACTGCCGGAAGTTTATGTTCATCGCAATTTTCTGTTTTGTAATAGTTGTAGAGTTATTGTGTTTCTGGTGTCAATTTTTATTCCATTAATCTAGTTAAGTTTTAAATATACGTTATTACGTATGCCTTTTTAACATACGTAAAGTAGATACTTAAATTGACCTAAGTTCAATCAACAAATTTCTATAAAAAAATCATTAATCTAGCTGATTAGCCAGTATTATCAGAGTATTTTATTTTCCACTCCGGTCGGATCGGCGAACCCGAATAACAAAATATTTTTCAGGCCAAATGTGCCTGCAATCCCTTCAGAGTTATGTTTTTCTTCTTTTTCTTTTTACTTCCCGCGCCCATTCAGTTTTATAAATTAAGATCACGGTTAAATATCGTCGAACGTGATTGAAGATTAACTAGTAGTTGCGCACTTGTTTTTAATGTTCTGGATCACAGCCTAGTCAACACAATTTCAGGCCCCAAGTTCAGCCCGGAATTCTGTAAGTGCAAAGCCGTAAACCGAGTTTACCGCCCTCGTGTCTCCCCATTACGCACTTGCAAGAACAGCAACGAACAAACACCGAAACAACGAAAAAGCACTAGCTTTCCGAACCGACCTCTCGATGTGATAGGCGGCACTAAAACAATGCCCGAAAGCTGCTCGCTCACAGCACCACCGTCCGCTCCGAGCACCGTCCCCAATTATAAAAAATTCACAGTCAAATTCCCGTTATGAGCAGGCGGTTCGCGACGGCCTGCAAGGGCGAGTCGCCAGGGGCCCGCGCGGATGAAACTCCCGGCGAAAGCGGAGCCGCTTCCGCGAATACCAACGCACCATTTCCGAACCGCGCCCGGCGGCGGCGACGATGGGCGGGGCGGGACTGCGGGCAGAATCGGCGGTGAGCGGGAGCCGAGTGTGTATGGCTGTGGGTGCTCAGAGAGATGGGAGGGCGGCGCCCGGAAACGGGGAGCAGGGAGCACCGAGTCGGGCGAGTTCAGCGGAGTGCGGGTAAGGCGCTCGTCGGGAATGGAGAGAATGCGGAACGCGAGAGCGGGGATAGGGCGGGGAGCGGGTTCGGTGGAGTCAAGAGGGGCAAGGCCGCGGTAGGCGCTTTGGGGTGGTGTAGGTTGGGTTGACAGCGGTGTGTGTGGGTTGGGGGACGTTGGGGACGGTGGCGCCAACCGAAGGGGCTTTCGCGCCCAGCACCAATTACGGCGCGCGCCTGGCTGCGGGGGTGGCTTTAAAAATTCAACGCGCGCCGCGGCGCCCGCCCGGCACCGCCCCCTTCGACGCCGCATCCGGCCACGGCCGCGAGCCGCCGCCATATGGTAAGACGCTCGTGCGACCACGCGCCGGCGGAGGGGAAAGAGGAAGAGGGTGGCCAGGCATCTGAGATGAAGCAGCCGGATAAGGGATGGAGAGGGGGCAAAGGAAGGGCCGACGATTCCACGGAAAAGGAGAAATGAAAGTCGGTAATACTTGAAGACAAAATTGGTCTTTTAAAGGAAAGACGAAGAAATCGTAACTGATTCATTAAATAGCACGCAATAATTCATATGAATTCACATATATGAACAAAGATTTATATTAAAAAAAAACAACTGTAGATTTTAGTGAACAAATAATACACAAGATAACGCTTTATATTCGAATATTTCTCTCTTTGCACAGGCAGAATGGGTACTCCTGGTGAATAACAACATATTTACTACGAAATTTAATGTCATTTTGTTCACAGTATTATTGAATGGAAAACGCCCCAACTAACACATGGAGATTTAAACAAATCATCGGTTACACTTTTAACTGCCGAACTTCACATCGCTCCTGTGTATTCGTACGTCTGCAACCGTGTATACAGCGGTCGAAGGGAGAGGTCCAATGTAAAGCAAGCGGATGGTTGATGCGCACCGAAATTGAAGAGGCATATGACGTAAAGATAAAATATTTTAATACATTTTACAAAGAAAAAAAAATCAACTGCTGCGACAGCAATATAATTAAGTATTAAAATCTCAAAAAATCGCAACGACATAGCTCCAACAAAGGCTTTGGGTCCAACACGCGGGCGACGTGGATCAAAATTAATTCCCGAAGAGAAAGGGTTACATCGATTGCACTTTTAACTTACATTACCTCGTTGCTTCCAACGTCAACGAACGGCGGGAGCTCGGGGGAGGGGGGGTCCAGTCTCCTGAATAATGACGGTGCGGCTGGGTGGCGTCGAGGGGAGGGGGCGGAGAGGAACGACCGCGGAGCTGCTGTTGCTGCATTCGTTAAACAGTCGAGGGCGCGCGCGAGCGGGACAAGTCACTGGCCCTCGCTTCCGGCGGCAGCGCTCCGCCCCTCGCCCAGCCACCGGTCAGCGCCGCCTCCGCCGCAACACTGCTCTGCGCCCGCAGCGAGAGGCTAACCTACCGCATGCTCGTCACGAGTGACACGGGCTGCAAGCGCAGGCAGCATGCTTGGCGGGAAAAAAGTGCTTGTGTTTACTGTTTTGTTTCACGACGTACATGCCAGCAGTATTCACACGTGTGCCAGTTAACGGAGATGGTTTACTCGTAGATTTGCAGGTGCGGACACTTAGGCGTTGCGAGAGCCGCAACAGAAATTAGAGTTGAATCAATTCACGCTTGTTTTCGAGAATTTTCGATTCCAGAATATTGGCTTTGGGATCTGAATTAGATTCAAGTTTCATACAACAACAAAAACAAAAAAGCGTATTACCAACACATATTTCTAAATGAGTTTTCAAACACAATAGAAATCTTCAGTGAAATTATATTTTTAAGTGATGTATTGCGTTCGTAAGGTGGATTTCGAAAACGTCAAACCCTCCTCAGATTTCTATCAATCAGAAAGGGAACGGTACACGGATGCAAATCAGGTTCTAGGCAATTCCGTACATGGACTGTGACTACTCCTAGATACTAGTTCTGCTTCCGCGTTTGGTAGAAAGTTAGTTCGTGTCGAAGAGTGAAAAGTTCTTTACGGACTTGTTTAAAGTACATATCTTAAAAATGGACAAAAAATCCTTGTTTATACGTTTTTTTAACTCAATACGGGTTAAATCTCGCTGCAGGAACGCTTTGCAAAAACCGTACAATACGAACGTATGTATACCTGACATTATTATACATTGAATGTAAGCAGTACTTTTTTCACGTTTTATGAGAACGAGTAATCTATTTTTACTAAGATTAAACATTCGCTAGGTGAAACGAATCGTTTCACCAGTACTAGAATAAATACATGCAATCAAATTCAATGCGTTTGCAAAATGCAGCATTCAATAGCACACCAACTTGCATCATTAACTCGTCACTCACATAACGTGCACAAGTCATCCCCATGCAAAATTCTCATGCACCCAGCAAGACGCAAATGCTGCATTCACAAGCTCGAGCCATACACGGAGGGTGACGCTATAATATATCTAATATAGTTTGCTCCCGGCATAGAAACCGTATCATTGAATTCTGAATATCGTAATAAGGAACTCATAATTTAACTTTCAAAAAGGCATCATTCGCCTCGGACACGCATTCTTGGAACGATTGTCTTCAAAGACTAAACGTTAGCTTGTAGGTTTTACACAGCAATTAGAGCTGTTGTTAGTTATTTAATATGAAACATCTTGCTTCTCGCTTGGAACACGTCGCCAAACGGTTAAAGGAGAGCCAGTTAAGAAAAAACATACAGGACGATTAATTTCCGAATCAACAACTACGAAACGGGAACGCGTATTTGAGGATGGGTCTGAGCCTCCACGTCCAAACACGTACGCAAACTAGAACGCCGCAAAGTAACAAACAGGATTTGCCGATGAGCGCAGCCGGCAAACACCAGACACGCACGCGCAACAAACGCGCGCGGCGGGCGACGGTGGAACTTCGGAGCCGCTTCGCGGAGGGAGCGACGGTCCGGAAGGCTCGCGTGTGGGTGACGGGGAGGCGCGCGCATTAAGGGCGCAGTTAACTTGCGCAGGGAAAGCGGGCAAGTGGGTGGCCGAGGCCAAGTAGGTGGAAACACGCAGGGGGGGAAGTAAAAAAGGCACACCGCATTTCGAATACAACTTTCAAGGGGAAAAAACGAAACTGATGGGCGCAGAAGCAGAGCGCTCATTAAGGGGAACGTGTGTGCGAATTCCGCGTAACGCGTCGTCGCTTTCTTCAAGAGCGAGACACGGCGGCCTTCTCGTAGCGCCATGCACCTCCGACGTTCCTTTACAGCCCCATATATCTCAGCATTTCCGCCCGTTCATTCCTCTCACCCCCTGTTTACAAAGAGCTGAAACGGTTTCACAGGGTATCACGCAGGCATATAATGAAAATATAACATTGGTCGAAACGTGCCAAAGGCAGTCAGGTCGAGGAAGAGGGCAATCAAATAATAAACTTTCACATTTAATTCCATTTAGTCTAGTTTTAATGCGAAGTGTCATCGTCGCGTTTGTTTCTTATGTTTAGTAATAAGGCCGAGAATATTAACTGTGCGCTCCAGGGATTGTCGTGAAGACGAAGAAGAAGATGCAAACAAATCGTAACCCGACAAAACTATTATTTTACTCCACAAGCATTCCTGACATCCTGACTTCCTGACATCTGAAGCTTCATTTTTGGGGCAAATGGCGCATACGTCCACGCCTTTTTTGTTCTTATTATTTGAAGGATAGTCTGCTATTTCATTTCTATCCCCGTCTTTGAAGGCCAGGCCGCGCCGGTGCGTGTGCGGAGGGGCGCTTCGTGCGCCTGAACAGAACTCCGCGAGGCGATCGGAGCGAGTGGCCGCAAAGCACCTGTTGCGCGCAAAGTGCTGGACCGTGGCGGGGGCGAGTGCTGCGTGCGCAGGGGCTGCGACGCTAGGAAGCCCCGCGCGGGAAAAGCCGCAGCGCAGCGGCTGGGCGAACTCTCACGCGGGCGGGCGCCCAATTCGCTCGGCGCTCGGAACATGATACCGCCGCCACGCACGGACGTGAGGGGCGAGTAAAAGCATAGGCACTGGTTACCGAAGAGACAATTTTGCTACTTTGGCAGACTCCACTTCTACGACATAAGAACTACATACTAAAATGCGAAAACCACACGTGGGGCTGGTTCCCATAACAAAAAACCTACAATAGCTTTGTACATCTCGCCGCATTTCAATAATTGAATATATTTTTCCCTTGTGTAACTCATCCGTCACATATCTTATTATTTTCTGGGTAAGTTTTCTTATCACTCGTTTGACAAAGCCAATATACTTCCGAGATCGCAGATATTCTGGATGTAACTTCCAGAATTCTGACTCTGTGGCCGATTAGTCAAAACAACGTTGGCTACTATAGAGTACAATCTAATTTCCTGTGTCTGTACAATTATAGATAGCGAGAAAAGTACTCGTATTAAATTATTGTTCAAGAAGAAACGCGTTTCAAGCTAAAAATATTACCTCAATTTATTTTATATCCTGAACCGGAGAAATGTTCGAGTTAACACAGAACATTATGTCAAGTTAATGAAATTTATCTTCTCGAAAACGCAACGCTTTGAACTAATTATTTTGAGTGGAACATCTTCCTCGACAAACCGGTGTAGTTACCGACGCGAACACGTTTTTTCCTTCATACCCCAAACATTTGCACAAAGATACGTCTGCATCGCGATGTAATCAACACATTACGCGCATCGCGTATAGCCACCCTACTTCTGCCGCTCTGTCGACCGCGGTAAGGGTACTTTAACGAGACTGTAACGGATCTCGCTCGCACGCTCGCTTCCGAGATACGTAAGAACAAAAAGAATTTGTCCTAGCGTGATTGTAAAGAATGTGTTATATCTTAAAAAACAGTATTCAAAACCGTAACCCCACCGTTTCTACGCAAATTTTACATCCCTAAATTAAATTTTCATTCCTTCCTCTCTTTATGAAAATTATAAATGATAAATATTGACTAATTCTGAGAATTCACAAGGACTCACTTCTAATACAATTGGAATATCTAAAGGGTAGTCGCACGCGGTGCTTTGTCACTCAGTATCTAAAGCTTCAACGGCCGGGATTGAGTGGGAGGGGTCTTAGGTCCGAGTCGCTTTAGTGGTAGATTTTCGAAATAAACTACGTCGATGTGTCACTGTCTGCCGGAGAATTCTAGGGCCTGTACTTGATCGATAGTTCCCGTAGTTTCTTAGCTCCCATTGCAGATGGATGCCGAAGCACAACCCCCAACAAGACCCACGAACTCTTGCCCCCCGCCCCCCCCCCCCGCCAGGGACCGAGCGATGGAAGAACTTCACGTTCTCGTATCTTCAGCACTCGAAAAGGAACTGCAGAGTAAGCCAGCGGTTACGCGATGACCGGCCATTACGCGAATAGGGCATCAGCGCAATACAAAAGGCAGATACGAAACGCCTCCCACGCCCGAAACAAGGCAAAGAAACCCTCCGCTGACACTCTTACAATTCCAGCTCCCAAAACGCAGCACAACACCGGTAATTCTGGCCCGGCGACGCACTAAAAGCCATCGCGGCGTGGACGAGCGTGGGGCGTGGAACGGGCGCCGGCCGCGCCGCGCCGCGCACCGCCAGCCACGCACGTCGGCACGCTCCGGAGCCTTCCGCGACCGCCCGCTCCTCGCTCCACCTCCGCGGTCACGCCGAGATACGCGCAGACCTTGGCGAACGCCGCTGATACTCCAGCGGCGCGCACGCCGCGATAAAAAAAACGTAAAACTAGGGTTCTCCTAATGAGGATGAATTTTCGGGAAACCACGGGGAGAGATTCTAATACAGCGGGCGAATATTTACGATACTAACGAACGTTGGTGAATTGCGTTCATTCGGTTAGCTCCGGCCCCCTACCTAAACGAATACTCGTCTATTTAATGAGGTTTAGAGACCATGGAACTTCTGATGAGACTGAGGTCCACGACTTACCCAATAAGATGATAGCTATAATGCTCATAGAGCAATTGGTAAAACGAAAAGCAGGGGAAACGAAACCCCCATTAAATTTCACACGGATTCGCCGGGAATGGAACACGGGTCTGAGCAGTGGAAGGCGTACGCGCCACGAAAACCGTGTTCTATAAGGTGGCTTAGCGGGGGCGGAGCCGCTTTTGCCGCAGCGCGCGGGTTTATTCCAGCGCGGGGGCGCGTGAGACGGTGAGCGGTCGTTACGTGAAGCGCCGTGTGCGCGCTGGCGTATGCGCAGCTACGCAAGTTATGGGCGAGGCTCGCGAGGGAGAACCACGCGCCGTCCGCCCGCGGATAAGGATACGTACGCCTCAAACCATTGACTAAATAACTTATTTATTTAAAGAAAAAATTTAACACAATGACAGGTACGGGAGAGAAGTAAAATTGTGTCAGTTGTTCCAGAATCCATAACACCCTCTCTTTCACCTACCATCACAAGGGCAATTCTTGACAATGCTCTACAAACACTTTCATGCGCTCATGAGCACAGGGGGTTTTGCCGATCACCACTTGTGACATGTAGCCTTGGGTCATCGTTCATGTTGGCTTCTTACCGCACCTCGTATCCTATCTCAACCATCATCAATCTAAAATCATACGCCCTGATCATAGAGGCAGGCAACGAAAATCCATCCCATGAGTCATCTACGTAGGAAACACCAGAGGCGCAAACCTTCTGCTTGAACTTTGAGTCGAGGGCCTGGAACTCATCTCGCAGTGTGTTTAGAGGTGCGTGAGTTAGTCGATGCTCACTCAAGCCGCCTGCGTGTCTGGATCTTTCCGTCCACATTGCCCTCCCCAAAACTGATATCCTCTCTCGATCCGCCCGTCCTAAGTTTCTCTCCATCTCCCCTCCCGCGATGTACCTCTCGGCCCGCGCGCCGCGCCACGAGAAGGCCACCCCGGACGGCGGGAGAGGGCGAGGGCGAGTAGCAAAAGGTCGAAGGTCACCCTGCCTCGGCCGACCAGAACGTTCCGCCGGAACAGGGCGGGGCGAAGCGGGGCTAAAGAGGCACTTGAACGGCGTCGGCGTCATTGGCTGCTCAGCGACTGCGATAGCGTACAGGTTACTTCAACACGAAACTTCCACCTGATTCGCACGGAACCATTTCATTCACCGACGACAAGGCTAATCGAATTGGGCGCCTGTGGTGTGATAAAATGACGCTTGCTCTATTTCGTTACATAAAATCCGTACAATTAGAACACAGTGCTAATGATGGCACCATACAAAACCTTAACACTTGCCGTCATGACAACATTTTTCGGAGATTTTTGGTTGCATTAGCTTAGTGTTTCGTGCTTAATTACCAGCAACTGTGTTTTACTTCCAAAACCTCTACTGACCTATCCAAATCTATAATTGCAGTTTTTTACATCACGGCAACACAAACGTGCACGAAGGCGGCTATGTCATGCATCGCGCTTTATTCGATTTAGGGAAAGTAGCGCGTCAAGTAATGATCTGACGATACATTTCGATATCGAAATATCAATTCGTATAAACTAGCTTCATCAGTTTTTTTCAAAACTCTATATCATTTTCGTGCCCATTTCGAGGCCGAAAATTTCACAGATAATTACTGTGTAAATTGCACTTCAGACATATTGCATTACAAGAAAGAAAGGAAGAAAATTTCATTTGTTTTAAATTAAACTCATTTGCCGAAATCAAGAGGATCATTACACTTCCTAATTCGGGGAGCGCAGTGTCCATCTTTTTTATTATTCAGGGAAAGTCTATAATCTGACATTTGCAGTATTGTGCAAAGGATAGTTTCGCACAAACCCAAGGACATTATGCTGCTGAATAAGGGAAGATATTTTTCATTTTTTGCTTAAACAACATTAGATTCACACAGTCTCACGACTAAATTAATAAAGCAGCCTTTGCTGCGAAGCTTTCGAATACAAAAATTTAAAAAGAAATACTTCAGCGCGAAAACAACTGATATCAGTACAAATTACTAATGAAGAATTTTATGTTAATGTAATTTACAATGGTTTACGTTGTTGAGAATATAAATACAGAAAAATAATTTTCATTTATTTTCTCTAAATCTCGTACCCAGTCAATCATGCATTTTCTTAACGTCTTCTACGTCACTGGAAATTAAGAATTCGAGCAGCAGAAATTTACTGTCGCGTCCAAGACCGACCAAGCCGAGTTTTCCCAACCTACTTTCGAAACGTTTCCAACAAGGCCCCTCTCCAACCCACTTAACGGCGCGTATTTTTATTCGCACCTTCCAGGAATTTGTCCTCCCACGCCCTGCTCGGGCCCCTCCCGCGGCGGTCCACCTGGCGCCTCGTCGCCAGAATTGCCTATCCCAGACGCCAAATAACAAATCGCTTCATGCGCCGTCTGGCAGCTTACTTATTGCTACCTCGCCCGCTTGCTGGGGATTCGTAATGCTCGCGTGAAAAATGGGCCTCTGTCTCCAAGACACTCCCCCCCCCCGCCTGCTTTCCTGACAGACGCCGTCGAAGGCCGATAAAACGCGATAGCACGAACAACGTTAAATTAGTGCAGTGTTTCTAAAGCGAACAATTAAAAAAAATGTTTGCTTAAGCGCGCCGCTCGTTTACATGTAGCCTGTACGAGTCCACAGAGATTAATGCCCGTATTAAACCGGGTTGTCGCCCGCAACGCGTCCCGTGTTTTATGGCAGTGGAGGGGAGCAGCTCAAATCAGCAAGTTTTCCGACCAATTTACGGGCCAGATGAAAGCCCGCGGCAACGCCGTTACCGAAAGGCCCGGAAACTCCGTCAATCAGACGCGGGTAGGGACGGGGAGCGGGGCCGATAACCAATCAAAAGCGAACGCGCGGGTGGTTGAGGGGAGCGGGGCGGCGGCGGTCCGCGCCCGCGGGCGTAGGATCAACTTGGATGAACTAACGCGATCGTCGAGGGCGGCGGCGGCGGAGACGACCACGGCGTCGAGGGAGGCGGGGGCGGGCTTCACGCCCGGGGGAGAGACGGCCCTGATTCGTTACCGCTTTAATCCCACTAACGAGCTCATTGGTAGAGAAGCGAGCCCGCTATTTATACGACTGGGCGTGCGAGCGCGCGCGTCGCGTCTCATCGCGGTAGCTGTCGTCGCGTCTGGCACCGCCACCTCCTCCTCCTCCTCCCCCCGCCGCGCGCTTTTATCTCGAGACACGTCCCCGCCCCTGGTCCGTTTACCTTCGTGCGCGCTCAAAAAGTGGGCTCCTTGTTGTTCCTTAATTTCATCCGCACAAAACAATAACTCCCCCCCCCCGAAACGCCCCCACGCCACCCCCTCCGCCCACCGCACCGCACCGCTCCCGCTCCGGCCGGCCGGGCCGTGCTAGCTTCCCACGGGATAGCGCGGGCTGGCCGACCGCACCCCGTCTTATTTCTCACTCGCCCGGCCCCAAACCGCAGCCCCGCCCCCTTCATATAACCCTGCCTCGATAGTCTCCATTCGGGAGTTGGCGTATTTCGATTGGATACGGAATGAGCAGCAGCCATGTGCGGTTGACGCCGGACTGGGTGGAAGGAGTCCCCCATCGCCCCTGCGCGACGGCACATTTCGGGCTTTCAGCACTAGTAATTTCTTTAGAGCACTGAACCAAAGAGTAAGGGAAGTCATACAACTATATCTTCACGTGAGGGGGGTTTAAGCTCAGCCTCGCCCCGGCCAGGTGCCCGATCGCCTCATTACGCGAGTGCACCAATCGGAAGCAGACCTCGCGGCGCGGCGTTCGCGCGTGCGTTTCCCGCCGAGCGGAATGTCCTGCGTCCCCGGACGACCTTCCGGGGGGCTCCGGGGCGCGTTCACCGCCAGCGCCATGCCGCATTGCGTGTGCCGGCGCCCGGCCCGCAGCCCTGGCCGCTTTATCGACGCCCTCGCGCGCCCCGCCGCGCCGCGCCGCCGCCCACTCCCTGATCCTGGCTGGCCCTGCCCTGGCCAGCGGCGGCAGGTACTGGAATTCACTTGGCGGCACACGTCTTCCGAACAACGAAAGGTATTCGACGCCTCGCAATTAAAGCCGAGCAAAATTTCTGTTAAATCTTACGACATCCAATAATCGGACACACTTTCGCTCCGGAGCAGTTTAGTTTTTAACCTTAATTTTTATTAAATGGTTACAAAATGCACGATACGTTGACGTGCACGCGATTTTTTTGAAGTGATTACGACAGTGCAGTATAAACTGCCGGTATTTTCATTCGCAATTGTGGATGACGTTATGAATACATAATTATAATTGCTATGTTTTCTAAACCTCTTAACGATGGATGTGGAAGACGAGCTAATTTGTAATTACTATTAGATGTTTTGCAGTTGAATGTCATTAAAAGTTAATTATAAACTTCGTTAATATTTTTTGCAATTAACGAGACCTTGATCTTAATTTTACCTATCAGTCGCAAGTTCGTATACAGCTATTGACCCCAATCGCCACCTTAATTTTCATTGACCCCCTTTAAAAACGCGTCTCCTAGGTGTTCGATACAGACTTCCTTGAGAACCCCAAGGTCTAATACATTAGGGATTGAATGACGGAGAAGTTAATGAATACAATTGTCTCAATATTTTAAGGATCATGTATACCTCAGCTCCTCAGTCCTTCATACAAGTGATTAACAACTCGTAGTGACGGAAAACCTAGCAAAAATTCCCTAACCGAATTTCGCGAAATGTTACATAAAGCGCCGATAGCCTGGACAGAGTGTAGTTACGTTAAATGTTCACCAGCCGAGCCCCCTTCGAAAGACATTCCTGCCAACGGCACAACCCGGACTTAACCTACTGGCGAGCGGCGCCAGCGGAGCGGGAGCTGTGCTGCGAAGGAGTGCGCGCACATTCTCTTAAACGGCCGCACCGCCCTTCGCTCCTTCGGCCGCCCGCGCGGGGTATTTATCGCCCCGGGCGGCCGGCGACCGCCGTCGGGCACAGACCGCCATCCTGAGGAAATCTCGCCTCGCCTCCGCCCCTGCAGTTCCAGCGACGCGGCGGCGGCGTTTCGACAACGACCGGCGACAGCGCGGTCGGCAAAAACCCGCCAGCTCCGCGGCGGAGAAGGCAGCTGTTTTCTGCAGCGAATTCAGAACCAGCGTACCGGAAAATTATTGACATTGCCGTTAAAGAGGGAGAGAGAGGGACGAGGAGGAGAGCGAGAGCGAAACAGCCTGCATGCTTCCAGGGCGGCGCACCGTCCATCAGTAGCTACTGTATAATTTTCAAAAAAACTTTTTAATCAGATGGGCACAGAAAGCGAGATGCGTTTTCACACAATACAGCGCGGGTGATTCGATTCAGTGTAAAACAAGATGCGAAACGCAGAAATACTTTTTAAAGAGGCACGGGCTCGCGCGCCAAATCCCATAAGCAGAAAGAGCTTTAAATCCCGTCCACTGCTGTACGCGCTGCACTAAAATGGAATTCCACGTGCGCATCGCTGCAACGCCGGCCATCCATCCGATCGGGGCGTAAAGCCCGCGGCGACGCGTCCTTTATCTGCGGCGAATGCTGCGGGGGCCGCCCCCGCGGGTCGTAAACAGCGAGACGTGCAGCACCCCCCCCCCCCGCTTCTCGTTATCCAACGCCGCTCCGCCATCGCCCGCGTGACAATGCGCCTTCCCGCAGACCGATCCACCCTGGCCAGCGAAGGGAACGGCGTTGATTTTTTTTGCAAAAACTACACGTATTGTTCTTCCACTATGTAAATATGTATCCTATATTTGCTTTTAATGCCCCTCGGGTGGCTCATAGTAATCGTGCCAGCCATCTGTGAAGCGGTACTGGGTTCGATTCCCAGCTGGGGCAAAAATGACGCTGTAGCCTTCTAGTACATATTGTCTCAGTTTTATAGTTGTGACGAAAGAAATATCAGTCAGGCCAAATAGACTAGTTATGGAGATTGAAATGTATCATGCTTGCCACATGGTTACGTTAAAAAAAACTCGATTTCCCACTACATGTTCATCGAGAAAAAAAAATAATAAATTTCGCCCCACCATTCTACGTGTCCTAGAACTGTAACATTAAGACTTCTGTAATTTGGAAGCAGAAGTGTTCATTTATATTTCCTAAATTTACATAATTCACACGAAATTTGCTGCATAACTAAATATCTTAAATATGACATTTCGGATAGATTTTCTTCTGAACAAATTCTTCCCTCGGATACTGGTTTGGACTACCCCTATTAACATTTCAAAGGCAGGCCGAAATGAATTCACGCTTCCTACCAGTTTGATGGAGCTAGCACTCGAGAAAAATGCATTTCCTTTCGGAAGAATGCTAGAAGCTGTTAACGAGCGAATTATCGTTATACCTGTTGAGTGGCTCGGTATCTTCGCGTCTATCTAGTAGCAAGCTCGCTTTCGTTTCGTGGTTCATCGTAGTCCATCACCTTCCTCGTTTTCGAACTCCCGACGCTGCGATCGCCTCCTTCGCGCACCCAGCGCGCCTGCCGGCGCGGGGCGAGGTGAGATAGGCGGCAGATAGCACGACAGACGCGCCCGTTCCCAATGAAAATTGGGCGCCGCACCGCTCGCTCCGTAACCTGCAGTTCAACGACGGGAGCTACCGCGGAGGCGCAAATCATCTCGACAATCCGAGAATCGCTATCGACGGCAAACGGTAGATAGCTCATTTGTTCTGGAATCCAAGAGAGGATAAGAACCAAAAGCTTATATTCCGAATATGAATTAGGGGTTGAAAACAGTCCGCATATCACCTCCGGTGTTGTCGGTTTGAAACCCGCGCAAGACTTCGATAAGTTTAATTTGTGATGTGGGGCGGAAGGCAAATGGCAAACCATTATTCACACTGTATTGTCTACGTTATAAATAAACAATAAACAATAAATTACCTTTGATTCCAAGTACCCTGATTCCTGGTCGTCAACAATCTCTCTAGAATAAACTATGTAACTAGTTGTCTAAATCGAGATTCGAAAACAGAGCGAACGACTCAAAACGTTTTATGAGTAAAGACAGCTCGGTTGTGACAACTGATGCTGGAATATCGGTCCACAGAAAAAACACCCAAAAGATAGGGAGACTGGGATTCTTTCAAAGATGACGCAACCTGGGGTCAGACCTGTATCATGTTGCCAATGACGATTATATTGTAAAAAGGCTTTTACATTAACACTCTGACTTTGGCTTGGATAGCCATGGTTGTATGGTGGTTGTGCAAATTTGTGACTGCAGAGGTATTCTGTGCAATGAGGATTGCCGAAAAGGGCGCAGCAGAGTTCCATATCCGCTTCTAGAGTGGATCTTGTATTGTCTCGAACAACTTGCGCTCTTTGCGTAGTAGCAGAGACTCGTTTCCTTTTCAAAATATAAATAGCTAATCGAAATTGTCCTCAAATAATGTAAAAATTGATAGCGCTGATTTCAAACGCAAAATCTCGCGTGGGGAGAGCGACGCGTTCCTATAGTCTGGAGAGAATAAGAGAGAATGAAAAGAAGCACTTTTAAGGAGAAACTTTTTAATTTTAGAAGTAGATAATATTTTAACGCTTTAATCGCTTCCTCATTCGATCACACAAGGAAAAAATCGTTTTTCATGAGCTTAATTTTAAATTTCACAGATTTTTCTGTGCTATCGAAAACAACATAGGATTAGGATGTCCAAAAGACGACCACTCACAGGATGTCCATCAATATCATTGCGATTAATCTCTACCTGATCAAACAAACATAATAATGAACAGATTGCATTTGATTACGATTTCATTAACAGCGATTTTTACTCTCATGCCAGTGGTTACTTTACTCAGAAGCATCTCATTTTGGCAGAGATCCTTTTCGCAATTCCAACGCGAAAAGCCCGCAATCGTGAGGGCATTCGTGAGTAGGCATTGGAGGAAGGGGGAAGCGGCGCCCATCGCGCGTGGTCGATGGCCGGCGCCGCAGCCGCAAACTGCGCGGACCCAAACGGCGCGCCAGCACGAGGCAGTCAGCGGAGTGGGGGGCTGGGATGAGGTGAGGTGATGGTGTGACTGGGCGGAGCAGGACAGAATGGTGGGGGCCGAGTGGAGAGGTTAAGCGGGGTGAGATGTGGGAGTGGTTCCTTCCGAGGGAAATACGCTTCGAGGACAATTACAATTCGCACGGAACGAGACGCTGGAAAATGCTGCGATCTGATGTGACGACAGGCGGGTTGGAATAAGGAGGGGAAGTTCGGGAGAAGGGCAGAGCGGGCGGTGTGGTGTGTAGTACTGTGAAGTGAATGGCAATACAAAGCCGGGAGATGCGGCGCGGAGCTTCAACGGGGAGGGAGAGAACAGCACGGGGAAGGCGGGGCGAGGTGGGCGGAAAGGGCAGGCGCGCGCGCCAACGCATTCCGCAGCGCGACGCATCGCCAGCGCTCGTTTTGCGCTCACGCGCAGTCGCCAACGCAGTACATTTCATCTTCCGATGTTGTGCGAAAAAGAACAGCACCGTAACCAACACAGTACATCCTTCCCTCTTTTCAGAAAATAACATAACATGGAAATACGGGAGGGGAAACACGTACACAAAAGCGTGCCAAGAATAGCACTTTCGTTCTCTTCTCACATAAAGGCCCACTAGCGTAAACGCGCTGAGGAGGGGGAGAGGTTTTATGTGCGCGATCAACGTTTGACGTGTTTTCACCACATTTTGGAAATCGAACGTAAGATTTGGAGGAAAAACCTGAACGACTTCATCTGCAAAACACGCATAATTTATTGGACAATTTTAAGAAATACCTTGGTCTCAAAATATCTGCCAGTTAACGTAACAGTTTCCCCGTTTAACAAGAAACCTCGGCTGAAATTAGCAAGCAAGTAATATAAATAGATATTACAGGAGATATTTCGCAACCACAAATATTTTTAACCGCATTCAAACCGTACAGCCCACAAATAGATTAACTCTTTGTGTTTTCGACAAAGCACTACTCGCCCTTCCACCTGCCCTAACGAGTTGGGGAATTCCTAGACGCCGATGGCATAACTCGGGCTCGTCCGCGAGGTCACAACTGCAAGTAAACTTGGATGGTGCATGCGTCTAGCGCGGTCTCTTGATCTACAAAACAGGACCTGTTTATATCAACATTCGGAGACCTCACCATTCCTAGTATGGATCCATCTTACGCAGTGATATCCAACGCTGATAAAACCAGCACGCACAGTAACAATTGGCTAGAAGGCGGGGGCAAGTGGTGGCGTCCGGAACCAAGAGAGGATAATCCGACATGTTTGAATATTGAGGAAATGAGGCATCTAATTTACTACTCAAAGTGGGCACCACATATCAGGAGTGGTTCTACAGAGGGCTACGCATTCGGAAACTGTCTCAAACAAAGCATACACTTTTTTCTGATATCGTTAATCTTTTTATTCATGAAGCGTGAAATTACTTTTTAATTACTAAATTCCTATCAGGAATAACTTGAATTAATGTAAATTATTGAACGGAAATAAAGTGGCCAGTATTACCAAATATTTACGATAATTAAAGATACTCCTCATCACACTTCTATAAATTTACGTCAACATTCTTGTGGATACCCATCATCGTAGTTGAATTCTCTAATTATTTTGTCGCAATTAAAATATTCTATCAATGACATTAACGTAATAACTAAATAAGTTGGAAAAGTCAATGCCTGCTCTTCCCCAAATTACTCCACCTGCACCTATCAGTTCCACAGGCCTCTAATGGGTTCCCCGCAGGTGGAGCGTGGCTACGGTGATCGCAACCGCGGCAGCTGTTCCGAGCGTTTAAATGGCGGGGAGGTGGCCCTTCGGCACGAGCGGGAGAGCAGGTGACTGCCGGTTGATAGTTCGAGTTAAGGCAATCCCTCTCTTTTTAGAAGCGGTACACGCCCCTCACAGTCCACTCACCCGTCCGGCGAAGCCCCGAAACGCTTTGGGAGGGCGCCTCGCAGGTGTCTGGCGGGGAAAACGCCGCTTACCTCACTGACCTACTGACACTTTGCTTCCTCCAAAGGGTGCAATGAGACTGCATACTCTGATTATTATTGACTAGGCGAAGCAGGCTTAGCTCGTTTTCAAACCATCTATTTTCGCATCAACTAAGAGGCCATATGCTATATCTTAAACAGTGTAGTTTTTCCCCCATGGACTTCGTTGGTTTCTTTCCACCCTAGTACCTTTCGCACCAGTAAACGCTCTTTTGGCAGATGAACCAAATCTATTTTTTTCACTTTAAGAGTAATCTAGCGAAATGCCGTTGAAAACGCAATACGGAAAACCCATAGTAAAGAACCATTAAAATTTTATAAATACAAAAGAATTCAACACTTGTTTTTTCCTTAAAAACTAGAATCCCCTTGAGGATAGCATGTAAAGTAAAGGACTTTCAAATAATGAGACAGGCCCCTTGGAGTTCTTATACATTATTGACGTACGTCGGGATCACGATCAGACATTCTCATTCCATTACGAAAAATGAACGATCAGGTGCGTTCTCAATCATTGCACACTGCATTTCAACGCACTGTTTATTTTCGACATGATGTCTCCACATAATATGGATCGATGATACAATCCATTACGACCACAATTTTTACACAAAGATCTGCATTCCCTGGTCCTAGTTCCTTAAAAGATATAAACCCTGTATACTTTCTGGATTACTGTTTCAGGATGAATTCTCTCTTCTCACATCCACTAGAACCCCTGAAGCAGTCGCTAAGACGAAACAGGTCCGGCAAAAACAATTGCTGGGTTCCATTTCCGGAGGAGAATTTCTTCTAGAACGTGTTAAAAGGACGTCAAATGAAAAATATTAGCCCGGCGCAAGCAACGAAATTTTAAACGAAATTTCCCGGGGCGGTGCGTCCGCATTAGCGAGCTCTGCGGTGGGAGCGGCGGCGCAGTGGGCCGCAACCCCACAATGATTCACAGCTACGCCGGCCCTAACGCGCAAGCCGGCGGTCACATTTGGAAGATGATCGTAATAATGGGTCTACATAATTCTTACAAGCCGACCTAAATAGCTCTTCAGCGACAATAGCTCCGCGCTAGAAACTCTCATAAGTCACGAATGTTTTTACTACGCCAATGCGACGCAGTAAACAAAGGATACCCACAACGTATCGTGTGAAATCCCCCACGTCATTCGTCGTTGTCCAGGAGAGCGAAGTATCAGTTCTGGGTTTGGTTGCCAAAACCCAGTTAGGGACATCGTACTTGAAAAAGATCTTCAAAAAAGCGCGATCTCTTTGTTACCCTGACAAGCATAACTTTTTAAAAGAACGCATCGAAAAATCGTTGGCAAACCGCTCGGCAAAAAAAGAAAGGTCTTGGATGGTAACGACGCAGCCCGCAGATTTCGCCTTGAAATATACAGGCGCGAGTCGCTCCCAACGCTACTACGGCGGCGGCGGCGGCGGCGGCGGCGGCGACGACGAAGCGAAGTTTTTCGGCGAGGTTTCTTTTTTCCCGCGGTCTCTGGCACGCGCCCAGTCGCCACCGCCTCCGCCTAGCCGCGCTGCCCGTCTGCAGTGGCAAGCGTAATCGACCGCGGTGAGCTTCGCGAGGGGCGGGCGGCGGGCGGCGGCTGGGTGCACCGGCGCGCTCGGCCGCCCCGATTCCAACAACACGTGGCGCTTGCCCCGCGGGCATTGCCGTGCCGGTAAGGTAGACAACCCAGCGCCCTGCCTTCCGCCTGGCGGGGCCCCACGAGGCCCGCCTTCGGGCCCCTTTGCGCGGGCGGGCCGGGAAACTGGGCTGTGCGCTGCGTCTTGCGACGCGACACAGGGCTACGGGGCCCTTTTCCGGCCAACCGCACCTGCGCCCCCTCGGACAACGGCGAAACTTCAGCCGCAAGGCCCCGCCCACCGCGCGTAAATCGACAGTCCGCAAAAGAATATCGCCCGGCTAAGGGCTGCATCCGGAACTGTCTCGAAGTGGTTGACCAGGGCGAGTTGCGACGTGGGTTAAGGCGGATGTTGTGTCCCGCTTCTAGGCTCGCGCGAGCCCGTCCGGGTTTTTGCCTCGGGCGGCGGGCGGCGAAGGCGGGCGAGGCGGGCGAGGCGGGCGAGGCGGGCGAGGCGGGCGAGGCGGGGCGAGGCGGGCGAGGCGGGCCGAGGCGGCGAAGGCGGGCGAGGAACGGGCGGACGGCGGGCGAGGCGGGCGAGGCGGTGCGAGGCGGGCGGGGCGCAGAGAGCCATAGAGAAGAAAGGTCGGCGGTGACGGAGGTGAGAGGTGGCATAAGCACGGAGGGGGGCGGGGGAAGGGGCGGGGCAGGAGGTGGAATGGAGACGAAGGGAAAGGAGGACGAACGGCCTTCCATGGGGAGGGAGAATCCCGCATGGGATGACACAAGGACGGGATAAAATCGGAGCGTGGGGTGAGGCGAGTGGGGAGAAGTGGTGTGCGAGTGTGGTGGAAGAGGCGACCCTGGAGGGCGAGCGCCGCAACGCCGGAGCGCCCGCCCACTCTTCGCTTTCGTGCTTTCTCTCTCCACTCCAGCCTCTCACGCCCGGCTCCTCCCCCAAACCCCATTGTGTCAAACTACGAGTTTGGGAATGCAGGCCAAATTTTCTACTAAACGTGTTTTCCTCCACCCTTTGACCTCTAGCCAACTTACCAGCAACCAAAATCAAGAACTGTCGGTGAAGTTCACGCATGCGTTTTTACAAACGGGAGTGAGTATGAAGGTCCGATTTTTTTTTCTTCCCCCAAAGCTGACTTAGAAAGTTGAAATCTTACTGCCTCTGACGCCCTCCTAAGTTTGCCTTTAGCGAAAGAATTCTCTGCATTCGAATACTTCTTTCCGACAAAGTTTTCTTCCTCTTCTACATTTTATCTTGCTTTTTGAAAAACAGTAAATGTCCACTCAACGAATTAAAAATCAATTCAACAGAGCTTGCCGGAACGAAAACGGAAACTGGAAATGCTAATATTTCCGCGTTGTCTTCCCTGATTGCAGACGACACAAACAAATCAACTAACAGGCAAGTCTCTTCCGTGGATGGAAATTCCCCTTTCGGTCTTCCTGGGAAAATCGCCTTTCTCCGATCCTGTTCGTGAAAATAGGCTGACACTTTAATCGCGACCGAAGAGGGTAATTGGCTTTTTCTTCGAAAGCGCCGATTTCTGAGGGGAGGAGTGGTAAGGGCGGGGAGTGGGGCAAGAACGGGTGGGAACAGGTGCCCCTGGCGGGGAGGCGAGGAGGCCCAATGCGCTGCAGGCAGGGTCGACGAGCCGGGTGGATATGGGCCGCGCTAATCGCAGGCAGTTTACGGCGTAATGGGGAGACCGCCTCGCTCAGACGCACCCTGCGCGTGAGGCTGGCAACAAATACTTAAGTGTACAGGCAGATGTGAAAGCTCCCGCCAGTTGTGGTAGCCAGGATTTGCTATCGAGAGGAGCTCCACAACTGAACCATTTTCACTTCAGAAATTTTAAAAGGAAAATGACGGCCAAACGCGTGAAATTCCGTTTAACTAGAATTTAAAAAATGGCATATTCATTTCAATAAGGCATGAAGAATTTTATTATCATTTTTGGGGGATAGTTAACAGGTTATATAGTAAAAGTGGTTAATTTAATATTAACAACTGCCAGAAGACAACCATAAAATGACAACATTAACAGGCATGCACCCACCAAACCAAAGTTATCAATAAGAACGTTTCATACATTTTTCACGTTCACTGCGTATTGCACAAATTTAAAGTGGAGATGCGGCAACCTCGCGTACTTCAAGCGTTCCTCGATGATTGTTCCCGAATAAAAAAGAGCTGGCGTAAGAACAAGGCGCAAGTGTTTGGATCTATTCCTAACGATTTAATGGCATGTCCCTGGCGTACAACATGCCAAACAACGCGCCGTTGGCTCCATACAGATATCAACGTGAAGTCGTTGCCTGTTGAGATATTTCTATTCATCCTTTTATTTTACTTTTTACTCCAGAACAACTCTGATATTGTGTCTTGATTAGTAATGACATATAATGGATAAGTTTTAATAAAATCGGCTAAAATGAATTTGAGAAACCGTTTGGGAAAATTATGGTATAATTTTAACAAATATAAAACAAACGTTAACTATTTTTGCTATTAAATAACACAACCCGATTGCCCAAAATTAAACGGAATTCTTTCTAACAGGTAAGGGCCTATAGTCCCACGTGACTTATCCCACATATGAGAAGAAAAACATCTGAAGCAAGTTTACGATGGAACGGATATCGGCGGCAAACACGCCAGAGCTGAAACTCCCGTTCGAAGACACGGCACATCGAATTCCCTCCCGACCAAGATATACGCTGCGCTGAGCAAGCTTCTGCCTCCCCAGGCCTCGCCTGGCCTCACCTCGCCTCGTCTCGCCCGCCACCTCATTTCGCTCCTCAGCTCACGTACTTCCGGCGTCGGCGTCCCCGCCCCGCCCCGCCCCGCGCCGCGCCTCAACGCTCCCCGCCGCGCACATCGCCAAGGGGTCTCCGGTGGGGCCCGCCCCGCCCAGACGGAGCGTCTTCGGCGACGAATAGTTTCGTCGCCGCCCCCTTCCTAGCCCCCGCGTGGAGAGTCGGCGGTGCGGTTCGGTAGCGCCTCCGGTGGCCACCGCGAATAGGGGGATTCATTGCGACGTTTGCACGATGCTCTGATAAAGAAGTAACATCATCTAGCATTGCAGGCAAGAGAGACTCGTGGACCTGAAGTCGCCTGAGAATTTTGAGAGGTCGGTAAGGGTATATTATACACGTATTGTTACATCGAAGAACAAATTTCGGGATGATTTCAAACATGTGTTCCTACTGTAGCTCCCATTAGAAGGAATGTGTTTGATGCAATACGCCGATAATATGGAAATCGCGCAACGATGCATAGAACATCGTTGTAGTTTCATATGAAATACAGCGATTGTAATAATGGATATTCACTCTTCTTGTGTAACGCGCGAATGTCTGGTGACCATTTTGACAATTTATCAGAAGTCATTGAGACAAAAATACGTAAATATGCTACTGCTGGACAGAAAATTACTTCCCAGACGTGCCTCGACAGATAAGTCGAAATAATAGTGGTTCTGACAAAAACATGGCTGCAATGCGCAATGCATATATACCTTGCAGTTTTGACATTATAGATCGTACAAATTTGGGAAGCATGGCAACTCGCCTGGACACGCACCATGCTGGGAGACGGCAGGGACCATTCCGCCAGCGAATTCCTGGAGATCCTCGCAAGGGCCTCCAAGAAGAGAGGACAATTATACACGTCGTATGCTTTATGAAGGCGGTGGCTTCCGCGACCACGCACGCGTTGCAGCCTTATACGGTTTAGGGTTCCATTCTGACGCGTTCCAAAGCAATAGCTCAGCACAATAACGGCGCACGGAAGCTGCGGCACTTAAAGACGCCCGTCAGATCATCTTGGGATTACGATACGGCTGGAACCTTATGAGATTCGGAGCAGACGCTCCACAGAAGCGTAAAAAGAAACACTCTTATTCGCAAACGAGCCTGGAATGTTTTCCACTGCAACGAAGGGTTCATTCTTACAATTAACAGTGTACGAGCGGCAGCTGCATGACAACCACAACAAACCTTACGGGGCGAACTGCAGTTGCGGATCACTCAAGTTCCTGCCACCGACATTTTTGTTGCTTTTTGTAGAAGGCGAGTATAAAAAATTGTAGATGTTGCAATACCTGATTAAAACATTGACGTCACGAGCGAAAAAGCACCATAAGATTGCGGGCTTATAATTCTAGTAATCTACGAAAATTTTATTAAAATAGTCAGTTCCTTAATTTAAAAAAAATATATAATCCTATAAAGGAGACTTAAATTATTCACTTACTAATGCATGAAAAAATATAGGATTCTTTACAAAGTTCACAACTGTTAATTAGCTAAAATATTTAAGGGCCAATTTGTAAATATTCCAGTCAGCAACAGTACGAAGCCACTGGTATCTCACGTACACGAAGTCTGGGAGTCCTTCGGATGCTGGCCGGCTAGCGAAGCGAGGCAAAAATGGCGGGCGGGCGCAAGCGGATGGCGGTTAACAGCACAGGATTAAGCAACGGCCGCGCCAGTTGGCCGGGCACTGCGGCGTGGCAGGACAGCGGTTCGCCGCGCCGGGCCGCGGGGCGGGGCCGCTCTGCAGGTGCCATTGACACTAGGACCCTCCCCACCCCGCCGCACAAGCTCAAGATGGCCAACACGAACTCTGCTTTTGTCAATTACTTGTATTTATTATTCTTATTAATAAGTTTGTTTCGCCGAATTTGTACACTCAGTTAATGACTTGTCTAAAAAACGTAGGGACGTGAACGCTACATACTATTGAAGAGAAATCTTGCAGATAAAGAAGTATGAAGGAATGAAGCACACGTTTCTATACCATAAAGAATTATTTGCCCGATTCCATTCACGTTACTCTCTGGAGCAATTAGTTTGTCTGTGACATTAGCAGGGAAAAACACTGTATAATATCCCGACAGTGCAACCGACAGATCTCTGAATTAACGCGTTGACGTTAGCTACACGTGTCGTTAACTTTCCTTATTCCTCTGACGCGATGTAGGGTCCATCGGCACGCTCCTAGGACTACGAACTTTGTATTTTTCGAACCGAACAGTCATCACGGAAAGTGACGGAATGCACGGGCGCGTGAAGCGAATGTACGAGCGGAAGTAGCATTTCCGGTCTCGGCTGCTCTTCTATCACTTGCAAGTTGGAGGATCAAAAATATCTCATGATAGACCAGTTTATTAAGAAAAATTGATAAAAAGCAGAAATATCAAGACCAAAAACAATGTTAGAAAAGTTTGTTTTTTTCCCCAAACGAATTTGTATCAATTTACTCTGCACGAATTTTGATTCAGAAAATCTAATGCGCATAAACCCTTGAAAATTTTCAAGAAATTTTTACTTTTGTCACACATTTTAAGCAAAGAAATACGATTTTCAATTAAGATTATTGCCGGATACTTACTATAAAAATAAATACAATCAAGAAAACCATTTCAGGCCCGCCTTTACGTGGCGGTTACGCAAGCGTCATATATATTTTTTCTACTGCACGATACCATTCTCTAGATACACCTATTTGTACTACCAAACGTAAAATGCAGACCATGAGTACACTTCTAGCTCTCTCGCCACATACCATATGCATCATGTATGTCAATAACATCGCACTCAAATGCACAGTTCCATCTTTGCCGCTAACTTCGAAATCTCGGTGAATACATTTCTACATTTTCCAAAACCGACAGCTTTTTCGGGTACAACAAATTAGCATTTACGGGAGTGCTCACCGTTTCATCAGCGTACAGCGCACCCGACACGATATTTAGACAAATACTAGGGCTCTGTTTTCCTTGTCACATCTCGTTTGTCCGACCCCAATACGCATGAGAGATGTAATTAACAGATAGTGCAGCGAACGCTGGGTTTGAATGTGCTACGCCGGTAATGCTGTTTGTAGCATGCATGTTTATGTCGGACAAGCAATGTAGCTGGCATGTCGTGTGTCCTCACCAACGATCACTTAGCTAGTGCTTTCGGAACGACCCTTTGAAGTGCAGAATGAGTACGTAAATTTGATATTTCAGTTCAGTTTCATCTCCCAAGGCATTAAGCACATTGAGTTTACAGATAAGCTTTTTATGCTCAGTTGTTTTGACTGTATAATTAAGTACATTTACACAGCGAGATCATTTCTTGTTCAATACCTGACATTATAATAGACTATTCAAAACAAAATTACAACTTCCAGCGCATACTTTTCACAAACATGGTACGGTTCACAAACAAACAGCTTTACACACCTGCAGAAGATTTCAGATGGTTGTACACTCATGAAAAATGAGAAAAAATATTCATAGTCTCGCTAACAGACGCAATTAACGATGGCCCGCGAACAGTGTTAACGACGTATCTGTTTAGAGTTATGCAGCTAGTGAACTAAAACAGTGAGAGCTTCATTTATTCCCGGCTTGACAAAAACTATTTGGTACTGTTCCTTACAAACAAAAGACACGAACATTAAACGCTTCATCGTTTGAATTTACGCGCAGAATGCTGCATTCCTTTAGATGCGTATTATTTTGTTCGTAATGCCACGTACTGAAGTTGGCATCGCGTGTGTCCTCGCCATCACTGAGCTGGTGCTTCCGGAACGACCGATTGACGTGCAGCACGAGCACGCAAATTGAGGACTCTCTAACGCACTAGCACTTTTATTTTCAGACGAGGGAGGAGGCAAGGCGCAGAAGCGACTAGCAGGTTCGTATTTTAACATAATGCACATTCCAGTAAAGATAACATTCGGACATTCACCGACAGTGTTTAAAAAGTGTATGATGACAAATATCAGTGTCACCACAACAAGGAGCCTCAACGTCCTGAGAGGACCTAAGTTACAAGTGAAGGATTTTCGTTTTGCTTACTTGCTTAATCAGATGATACCTGAGTAAGACCACTATCAACGGCGGCTCCTGGGTTTCGTTTCAACTAACCAGGTACAGATACCGGAGCATTTTCTTGAACATCAGAGCACTGGATGGCGTGCGATGCTTCTTTTCATAACCTATGCTCACCATCAGGAAATGGCTAATCCCGTATAACCCCCCCCCCTCGTTCGTATAATGAATGACAGGCGGTCAACGATCACCGATACTGTACGTTCGGCGTCACCATGTTCAACGTCGGACTAGGTGATCATCAGCAGCCATTGGTTAAGATGGAGAATCTGCCGCACAACAAAATTCAAAAGTTCGACGCAAGCTCAGTTTAGAGTTAACTTTCCCTGGCATTGAGACTTTCAGCTGTAGTTCAGGTTATGAGAAAAAAAATACTCGTTTACAGTTAACACTTTCCTGTATGCTGCGTGGAGGCAGTTCGTGAAAAACTGTCCAAACAGGTATTCAGTTTGACGTAGCGAAGTTTACAATGTAACTGCACACTTGATTCACTTATTCAGGAATCAATTCAATCCAACATTTCCCCCTTTCCATCAAACACATTCAATTCCAGCTATGCCAATGTTGTCGGGAGTTTTAA
>BOPP01000025.1:1075466-1086157 GCA_017312745.1 Gryllus bimaculatus
AAAGAAGAGAGATAATACTCGTTTTTTTACAGTTAATTTTCACTTTCCCTGTAATGCTTGCGGTGGGAGGCCAGTTTCGGTGAAAAAAACTGTCCCCCCAAAAAAACAGGTTTTTTTTTTAAACAAATTTTCAAGTTTGACGTAGCCCGAAGTTTTACAATGTAAAACTGCACACTTTTGATTCCCACTTATTCAGGAATCAACATCAATTCCAAACAAATTTCCCCCTTTCCCATCCCAAAACACCATTCAATTTTCCCCAGCTATGCCAATGTTTTGTTCGGGGAGTTTTTTTAAAAATTTTTTTTTTCCCTCCGAGAAGTCCCTGTGTAGGCCAGTGCGACGCGGACGAGTGGACACCTGCTTGCGCCACGACGCCTTGCCAGGTTTCAGCTCGGCCACGGGCCGAGGCGGGCGGGCGGGGCGGGGGCGGGGCGGGGCGGGGGCCGGGGCGGGGAGCCGGCGGCCGGGGCGGGCGTTGAGCACGAGCGGAAACGGCGCCGTCCATCGGAAGCGCTTTTTCGTTTCGCTGCGCCTTCGCATGACGCGAAGCCAACTTCCTTTCCGTTCGACGGCCGCCAACTTCCAACTCTCCCCCCCGCGCGCGGAGAAACACGCCCCCCCCCCCGGTGCCATGCAACTATCGGGTAGGACCCACGAATACAGAGCAGGATATTCCTCTCCAAGCCAATGGAACGAGTAGAAAATTCGATCGCGGCACAGGCGGCGCGCAGTGGTAAAAGGCAGACATGAGGGAAGTGAAATTGTGAATCTATCACCCCGCAAATGTCGGTTCAAGAGGCGTTGATGCAGGTAGAAACGATATTATGACGACAAAACAGAAGGTCAATGCAAGTGTTCGAAGCCACTTGGCTGGTTCATACAGTTTTGTTCGTGATATGTATGAAACGTGGCCCCCCGTTTGTTCAATTTTAAACACACAAACCGGATGAATATTAACGGAAATATTACAAATTCCAAAACATCCGTCGCTTTGAGCGGGGGAAGATGTTCCCACAAATGAGACGAGAACGAATGGAGAGGTACAGATGAGAAGTGAATATTCCTACAATATTATTTTCTACTTTTGGCTTAATATGGAGTATTCAAAGTAAAAGGCAATTGAAGTTGGCAATACATACCAATTTTATATATTACAATTCATGATTTTGTAGTAATAGAAAATATCAGTGAGGAGCAACTTTTGATGTCTGTTAGTCCATGATCCTTACCACACAAATTCAAAACCTACTCTAACTGATTATCAGCGAATGTATAAATAAGGTAGTACTGTTTTTTTAAGACAAACTATTTCAGATCGATAAAAAAAATATGAAAAACACGATTGCGCGTTCTTAAGATTGAACTAGCGGGTCTTACTCGGTTGACTGTTAATCGAGCTGTCTTCACAACATCAGAAAAATGAGGCTGAGATGCTTCCCGACTCGATATCTTTATTATTATTCCCGAATCCAACCGTACTGATTCCGAAAGAGGAACAGTTGACGCTGAAACTCGGGGAAGATTATTTGTGCAAGGAAATTAAAAACTTAATGTATTTATTCCGAACCTCGTGACACCTCTTGGAGAAGTAGACATAATTAAAAAGCATACAGCGAATTCATGTGTACAATCTGCGAGTCTGATTGCTCATCAAGAGGTGGAATGAGGACGTGGCTTTCAGTTTGTGAGAGAAGTATTTAAATTTATTGATATGCTTATCTGGCTTGCACCGTTCAATTACGCGAAGTCGAAGGTTTTGGGTTAGAGTGAATCATGTGTATTAAAAATGTTAACTTAAATCAAGCAGCCGTAGACGTGCGTGAGATGGTGGATCACTGGACTCCTGTGGGTAGATTTCAAAATCCACGTCAGTCACTAGACTATTAAGTTATAGCGTCCCCAAAAAATGTTTCTCAATAGTGAGAACGAATGTTTCAACGTGGTTTGAAGCTGACGGAGAGCGGGCGTCGAACTAAGGATGTAAGGGCGTCTCCCGAGCGGATTAGCGGCATATTAACGGAAATATTACAAATTCCAAAACATCCGTACGCTTTGAGCGGGGGAAGATGTTCCCACAAATGAGACGAGAACGAATGGGAGAGGTACAGATGAGAAGTGAATATTCCTACAATTTTATTTTCTACTTTTGGCTTAATATGGAGTATTCAAAGTAAAAGGCAATTGAAGTTGGCAATACATACCGCAGGTAAAGATGCGGAACCGTCGCGTCGCTTCGCATAGTGACTTTAAGAGGTAGAGAATTAGGAATAGAGAAAGGATGAAGGGTTGTGGCAAAGGGCGAACGTTTCCTCCGCCAATCACAAACTTTCCGAAGTGGTTCACACAAAACATCGGGTATTTAGCCAAAACACTTTGTCCGCTTGGGTCAGAGTAGTTCCGGATGTTTGGAGTACTAGTGCAGTAACGTGTGAGCACACATCTTACTTGATAAATTTACTGACATGAAACGGCAAAAATGCACGAATCAAAATCTCACCCTATTATTATTACTATTTAAATTCAAAACATGTCCGGTACATCTTTTGGGGCTTACCTAACAGACAATAAACATAATAAATAGATTATCTAACGTTCTGATTAGTTTTTGTTTCACATCGTGAACTACATCATTAGAAGAATATCCATTCTACTTCTTTCCAACTTCAATTTATCGATTGTAAAAGAAAGCACATTGGTTTCGTTAAAAACTAATTTACTTGAATATATTTCGCAATAATTGTGGGTATTTATGGGCATTTATTATCAATCGGCTGGGGCAACTATTTTTGTTTCCTTTCGGATCTACGCTACTTCAAAAAAAATTAACTTGTTTTTGTACATCTGAATGATGGGAGCTATATTCTCTTCACTATTTTCAAGCTCATAAATCGAATGAACTTTAATCAATTACGCGTGCCTTAATAAATCAAGAACCGTTATTAAACAATCATGGGAGAACCTTCGCAAGCAGGAATCAATTGTTATTTCTGATGCTAGGAGACAGGATACTACGGGTCATTCACCGTGATAACAAGGCATGACTTCCGATTAATACCCACACCAAAAAGTAGTCAATCAAATAATATAAGAAAATTGTATCCTTACATATTTCACATCTAGTGGATCTTCCTTTATTTCCTCAATTTTCATCGTCCCGCCGGTACTTACCTGAAAGCAAGAACAAAATCATTGTAGAAAAAATACAAGGCAAAAACAAAGTATCAACATATTTCATGCATCAAACAAATGTGAAAACTTTCAGTAGTGCATTATGTTCAATATACATTTAATATCTAAAGCATTCACTTAAATGAACTGTCAGTTGTAAAAGCGATTAATTAGAGAGAACGAGAGTCTAAATATGCTTAACATTGAGGTTTGCCAACAGAACTCCACGTTGTTATTCCGTAATGCAAAATTATATTTTAAATATGCACATCGTCGAATCTAGTGCGCATTCAGGAAATTAGTAAATGTGCTGCTTTGCATGCATTGGGAATAATTAACGACGATGGACAAAACTAGTAACATAAAAAAGTCGTTAAAAAATTCACACATCTCAAAGTGTTGAAGTCCCTTATTTAATACATTTTTCCGAGAAAGAAGTTAATTCAGTGCATTCCAACCTACTTCTACACGAATAACTTTCACGGGATAAACAATATCTCTGCTATACATTACTGCATGCACAGTAACTTCCCCACAAACTACGGCCACTTTTTTCTTTGGCCGGGCGGCCGGCCGGGGTTGCCCGGGCGACCAGCCGGCTGACGCTGCCATCGTTCGGCGCAGCTGCTTCCAGGCGACCTCACCCCCCCCCCACCCCACCCCCCGCGACCTGACCGGAGCAGGCGGTCCCAGCCCTCCCTGCGCGATAAAAGCTGTCGTACATATCGAGTGTCAATTATAAGTCTTATTTTTCTAAAAACTGTTCCCCATACTGCTGGTGCTTCTTTTCGGGAAGTAGTAGTCGTCCCCGCTCCGAAATGCGAGGAGTCGTACCACGGAGCTAAGGAAACTTTTTCTTTCGACATGATCACTACGATGTTAGAGCGGAGACAAGATAGAAGAGATAAAAAATGTGTTAGCTCCATCAATGTCTTATAGGAAGTTTGGTGGGGGAAAAAAGAAGAAAAGCCTTAACACGCACTCTGTAAGGGTGCAGATGGTTTCAGGGAGCACGTTTGATGGAAGTATAGTTCTCGGGAGGAATTAGAGATACAAAGAGAACGCCGTAGTTAAGATATACCACTTTATTGTTTCTTCGACATTAACATGGCCGATCAAGCTTATCAAAAGAAATTCTATGGAATAATATCTTTCAAGCACACTCGTTTAAAAAAGTTAAAATGTTGGGTGAACTCACTAGTAAAATATACAATAATCACAAATGCCCAAGAAATGACAATTCAGAACTCTTATTACGAACAAATAAACTCGTAATTTGTAAAACCGTTATTTCCTCGCGTGAATGCACAAGAGATAACGCCGTCTCTAAAATTAGCTATTCTAACAAGGGAATTATAATTCAATTTGGCTTCCGTCTGTTCCAGCAGGAACTCCACAAAGCCCGCAGTCCGCTTCCAGCTGGCTCCCGGAAGGTATGGAAATTATTCTTCTGACACGCAAATATTCCCGAGCTAGCTCGCTCTGCGCACATGGCTCGATTACATCGAGCCGATAACGTGAAAATGTAATAAACACACCCCGTCAGATTACACGAACTAATCCTTTGATGAGTCACTCTTCTAAGAAAATGGACGTGGTAACGGATTGTTTGACCTCTGGTAAAACTTGGTCTCCGTTTCAGAGCGAAGAACTTAAATTTACAGAACCAACTTAAATGGTGAGATTGACCAGACTTTGGACTTCACTCATTCCATTTAAAATCCCCCGACACCTCCGCTGACCGCACCATCGTCTGCGATTCTTTTACAGGTTGTGAATCTACAACACAGAACCGCCAAATGACTTCCTCTCCGAAAAACAAAAATCATACTAATATTTTATTATGAAGACTACACACGTCGCCTTTTAGAACAGGCGATCGCCTCACGTACGAAAGCCAATAAGCTGCGGATCCTGTCGAAACTGCAATAACGAAAGGTACCCAGACCCGTCAAATAAATCCACCCCGACAGCAACGCGATGAAAAGGGGAAAACTTCGTCATCCTGCGCCCCGCATTAGACTCCAGCTGCCTCCTGCTACCTTCGCACATGGCGGCGCAGCCGTAACGCGTGCATGGCGGCACCCGGGGGGGAGGGGGAGTAGCGGTGTGGGCGGCTGCGGCTAGGCGTGACGCCGTTGCCAGCTGCGCTAATTAGCTGCTGGAAGCCAGTTAATGAGCCTCCGCCCCGAGCGGGCGGACGGGCGGGCGAGCGGGCGAGCGGGCGAGCGGGCGGCGCGAGCCCTCAAGCGCGGACCGTTCGTTAGCGCCCACCTCGCGCGCCCCGAGGGCCGCGGGTGCGGTCGCGGACAAGTGCCCTTGAAAAGCCAGTTCACGAGATCGCTATGTCCACACTGCTGCATGTATAAAAATCCACTCACCATTCGAAATTGTAAAAAATTAAAAAAAAATCATGGTACTTATTTTTTCCTTCCGGACGGTACGCACTACAACTCAATAGGGCGAATCTCGAACCACTAACACACTCGCGCGGTCCTGGGTTCTGTGAGTTAGTTGAAAACTCCCACCACGACACACCTGGCACGAAAGGCCAGGAATGGACATCCACCCACACAAAGGCTGGATCAGTAAGACCTCATTCGACTTCGCCGGCCGGCCGCAGAAGACGCCGACCGGCCAACTTCAAATTAAACTACGAAGTGTCCATCAATCATAATTTCACTTTGTGCTAGAAACTGAACACTTCTTCGGCAAACGTAGCTGACGCGTTCGGAGGCCCAGGATGCCCTGTTGCAGCTAAGATGTCCCAGCGACAGGTTAGGGCCGAAATGTGTGCGGGGTGCGGGGAAGACGCGGATGAGCGGGGCAGGCCGAGCGAAACCCAGTGGGTCTGACGTCGCAGCAATTCGCCAGCCAGCGCGCGCCATCCTCCGAAACATCGCTGTCCGAGCGCTTCAGCGGGAGAGTAATTGAGCTGTCGGGTTATGCAGCAGAGGTCAGCTCCTGCTACGCTGTGGACAGAGCCTTCGCGTTTGATTAACTAGAGTAACCAGTTCTTTTACAGCGATTGGCTAGATCTCTCCTTGGTAAACAATTATCTCGAACTCGCGGGCACACTATGGGCAACGCAGCGATGAATCCGCGAAAAAGTTAATTTTCCGATGCATTTTATCTCAACATTAAAGTTAACATGTGGATTCAGTTTTACAAAGTTAATTAAAACCAAACAAAAATCTGATTACTGGTTTTTAAGGCTTGCGTTTGATGGCCATTCAGCGCCACTATACAATGAAGTGGCGAATAAAATTATTTAAACTATACGCAACATGTTTGTCTCTGCCATCCCCACTCCATTGCTTCATTCAAGATCTCAAAATACATTTCCTCCCATCACATTTGTCTAGTTTAAATCAGAATGTACAGACATTTCATCTACATGTTCCCGCAACAACGTATTTACCCATGTTATGAAACACTTTTAGTGACGTAACATGATTTCTGCTGGACCGGTTCAAGGCGCGTAAGAGAAACATTCAGTTTTATTAGACTGTCAGAGCGAAAGCGGGCGGTATTCAAGACTTTTATACGCAGCCACTTTCCGACTTGGGCGAGGTTACACGAGATGATCCAGAGCCAGGATGATAAGGAGTTACAAATAATCTTGGTCACAGTTTGCAGCAGAACGAAAAACACTGGAGTCGATCTAGTACTGTGGCAGAAAAACAGCACCGTTACCCCAGTAAGGTTGCGGAGAATTAAACCCAAAAAAGCCCAACAAAATTTTATCTAATCACAGAAATTATTAGAATAATTCCATGACTCCCAGTTTCTTACCAGCCCTTTTCTTTAATTTTCGACATGCCGGTTTGCTAGCACAGTGACCAGTAGTCACAAGGTGAGGAAATTTAAAAAGTGAATGAAAAAGGTATTCAATATCCTCTATATATCATTATAAAATTAAATCATGCAGTTAGGGGCATTTTTAAATATGCGATTCAATTGTCTCGTATGGGTCATAATTCTTCTATCTTTAAATTGTTTCACTTATAGATTTGTTTTATTCATCCATCTATTCTATTCAAGACGCCATTTCAACGTGACAGTTGCGATAATTGGCGCTTCACGACCTCGCCAATATTCATCCATGGCATTAGATTACCCTTTTGTTCGTGTATCTGGGAGCGAGCACCAAAAGGCCGCAAACAGAGACCCTGCAGATCAAGCTCAATGTCGGATCCAGCGGAGGAGGGGAAATGGGAGGCAAGAGACCGGGCAAGCAGAGGAAACCAGCCTTTTTATTGTAATTCTACTAAATTTATTCACAACAATTTCATATTAAAAGTATCACTAGTAAAAGGAGTATTCGCATTAAGAACACGCAGTTTTCATTTCAAGTTAGCACTTGAAAATGTATTGTATGTTTCAAAAATATTTACGTCGGAGGAGCTTCGAGTCCACCCCCACACACAAAATTTCTTGTAGGTTGCGTCGTGGCCAGCGAAGGCAGTGGCGCGTGGCTGCGGGGGAACGGCAGAGGCAGGCGCTCGGGATGGGATGAGCGCGCGTCCAAAGTTCACGGGCCGACGTCCGCCCTCCGCCAGAGGTTATCCGCCGCGCCGCGGCCCTGGCCTCGGCCCCGGCTGTCCTTTCAGCGCCCTTTGGCTCGCCCGTCGCTCCCCCGCCCAACAACCTTCCAACGCCCCCGAGCGGCTGGGGTGGTCCGTGCGGCTCTGCCAAGTACTGGAATACGCCAGGGTCATTATAGTCGCGTATGGTAGAACATATGAGTAAAACGAGATTTAATACGGTAGTGAAAAAGCCGATACACATGACCGATTAGAGGTACCGAAACTGCCAACAGTCAAGAGGAAACAAAAATTACAAAATAAGTATGTCTTTTACAACAGGAGAATTGTCAAATGCGACCGGTAGGATGGTTTGATAACGAATCGAGAGCTTCGCGAGCGTTGTAATAAGATGGTGCACAACAATAGCGTCCATCATATTATGAACTTACTAAAACTCGCTATGCTTAGGTTTACATCTGGCGACCAATCTTGGGAATGATGTCGGACTAACAGTAGTTAATGACGTGCCGCAGATTATTAACTCAGAATACGAAAATGAGAACAGTTTTAGTTGGGTTTGGGTTTAGTAGTATAATTTTAGTTGTGATTATATATATATATAATGTTCAAAACTTCTCTAAAAATAACATTTTCTTTCAGATGCTGCAGATTTCAGATTTTCATGTAATACCACAAGCTTACATAACTTATTATTCCTTGAATGTAATCAGTAGACATAACAAATACTTCTTAATATTTTTATTACATCATATGATAAGCTGTTGCGTCTATTTACAAGTTGCACATCTCGCAGCTCGCAGTTCGAAATGGATAGAACGTGAAGTATTACAACCAAGAGAAATTTGAAGTAATTCTTATGGTTCTCGCTCTACATTTCGGCGAGGCAATGACTTGAACAAATGAAGACGTGATCCAGTTTTAAGGTAGAAACGGGAATATCGCAGGAAGATTAGAGAGCAATGTTAACCACTGAAATCTTCTAAATAATTCATTATTTCGTAACTGGCTCAGCCTATGGGCAATGTAAAAGCGCATTTTAAAAATTGAGCCAGAAAAACAAGCTGCACGGCGCCTGGAGACATCAAAAAGCATCTTTACGGAGGAGGAAGGGGGCAACGGGTGCCACCGATGGACAAATTTTACTGATACTACGTATGCCCAAGTTTAATTCCATTAATAAATTCAACTATTTTCAGAAATTTAAATGCTCACATTTTAAAGATAAAAAAAGTGCAGGGTTAAAATATACAATTTATAAGCACAATAACTTAATTACAACCTCGCTTCAAATAACGTTCATTATTTCAGGTAAAGTTGTGGTAACTGGGGCAGAGCGTGCACGAGCACTAACAACGCGGGCTCCGAGCGCCGCCTGCTGGGAGAGGAGGGAGGTGGGGAACGATGGCGGGGTCATAGGGCTGGAGGCGCTGGCAGAGCGGAGCACAAGTTCGAAAGCTAGTATTAAAAAAGAAGAGCTGAGGCAACAGCGTCGGGGATGGAGCGTGGTGGAAATGTGGCGGGTAGTGGAAGCGGCAACACATGAGGGGGTGACGACGGGCACGGGGGAAACGTGTAGGTTTTGGGGGGTGACTAGTGAGAGTGCGGCGACAGGAGTGTCAGAAGGGGGGGTGGTGGCGCAGAAGCGGGGGTGGTTTGGGGTCGGGCGGGGACAGCTGGGAGGGAGCGGAGAGGGTTTAGAGCGGGTTGGGAGTGGGCGGGTGGCGGGGTCATGGCACAGCGAGAGCATATCGGGGCGGTGCGGGGCGGCGGAGGCGGGAAAGGCGCGAGCGCTCGACGACGCCAGATCGCCCGCGGCGACACTCCGCGTAATTGCGAACACACCTGCCGCGAAGCGCCGCGCCGCGCTGCGCCGCCCCCGCTCGGCGCCGCCTTGAGGCAGGAATCCGCGGTGGCGGCGGTGCTAATGCACGAAGAGGCTCAGAGGAACCCAGCGACGAGAGCAGATACGGAAGTTGCGACAAGGGAACGGAATATTTCAAACGGGGAAGACTATGAACGAGATAAATCTTAAGGTACTTTCGAAGGAGAGGAAAAGGGATACTATTTTTCCAACACACGTGTTCTAGCAAATGCATTTTTTTCAATGTTGAATTAAGAGATTCACATTAGTAGAAACGCGTTTATTAACATCAAGATTCATTTCATTGTCGTTTGATTAATATAGAGAACAATTAAGAGACAATTAAATCAATTGAATGCAAAGTGTTGTATTTCAAGAATGCAATTTTACGTGAAAATATTTCTAGTCCGGACAGAATGATACTTTTTTTTATCCCGTGTCAATGAGCGCAATAATAAACGTTTTGCTACTACGTACGTCAAAAAATTCACATATCCTCCACAAACCAATGGACATGAGAGATTGGCATTTTACGACCTCAATTCGTGTTCAATCGATCCTACTGGAGCTCCACATGGGCAGCCATATTGCGTCGGGTTGCATTACGTAAAAATCACCTGTATTCCGATGCAATCAGGATTCATGTATTCCAAATGGATTATTATTCGCGACGCAACCCGCCTAATGGCCTCTGCTGTGTATAAATATTTAAAAACCTGGGGACAAATTCGAATCGGATAATTAACAAACTCTTCCCATTTGCGCTGATACCGACATCGGAGAGCAAACGTAAATTTCAGAGGGAAGCACGCCGCTCAAACACCTTGCACCGCACTGACCCCCATCTCTCGCGTCGCCGGATAACTCAACTGTGCCAAATCGTATTACCGCCATTCCCCATCCCCTCTCTCGCAGAATCGCCCAAATCGCCTCCGGGGCGCGCCGGCAAAGACCGGGTCGCGTTCCTAGAATTGTTGAAGTTCGCCGGGTGGGATGAGAGGGAGGGGTGACAACCGGCGAGAGGAAACAGAGCATTGCCTCGCCGTCTAGCGTTGTCGGGGAGAAGTGCTCGCAAACACCACAAGGAATATACGAGCTCCCCCAAACTA